>NWBR01000303.1:0-16783 GCA_002914575.1 Entamoeba moshkovskii
AATTTATAATAATATTTTTTATAATCGTCTCTTTCCATTTTTATTCTTTTTTTATTTTAAACGAAACTATAAACGATCTTTTTTCTTTCGTTTTTTTTCTTTTTTTTTCGTCTTGATTTTTTTGGAGTAAAATTAGCTTGGTTGAATTTTCGTTTCGAAAAAATTGCCAAAAATAATCAGTTTTTTGTTATTTTAAAAATGTTATTTGATACCCAATTTAAAAAACTATTGTTAATTAGTCAAATTCATAATTGAAACATTCCGTTATCGCTTTCATCAGTCTTTCTTTCAATATCTCTTTTGATGAATAAAATGGTATTTCAAGTCGATTCGCGCAAGTGTGAGCCGTTGGCATCATTGAATCACCCTTATCATAACGAATGGAAGCTATTGTAAATGGTAATAATTGACCATTGTTTGTTTTCAATTGAATAAAACCTCCTATGGGAGCTCTTGGAGATCCAGTAACGAATTGAACAAATTTACCTTTGTCAATTACTTTCATTTCACTAACAATTTCCCACAACCAAATAATTTGAACAGAATCTTTATTATATCCTTCCAAAATAACATTTCCTTTTAAATCTTCCAAGTCGAAGTCATCCCCACAAATAATTCGGTCAAGTTCCTTTTCATTAAACAATTCGATTTTATTATTTTCAAGAATGGAATAAAACCCTTCTTTGATCCATACCATTTGTTTTTCAATTTTCTTATTATATTGATAATCAATTAATAATTCTAAATATTCCTTTTTGTTATCATCATTTACATCAATTTCACTTCCATTCTCTTTTAAATTGATATCATAAAAGCGTCCATCGATATTTTCTGTAACAGTAAATGTTAATCCCCAATCATTCACACTACTATTAAACATATTTTCAATGTGTTTATTCATTTCAAAATCAATTTTTTTTAAATCTTTCATTTTGGTTGTTCTATTTAATAATTGTCTCAATACAAATGGTGCTAAATGAAAATCACTTGTAAATCCATCAGCAATCATTTTTGCTAAACACTTTCCAACAAATATAAAATGTTCTTTATTATCATTTGACCAATTTGGGATGATGGTGTTGTTCTGCATAATAAATAATCTTTCAACGCCACCAATTAATTCCTTTATTAACAATGTGTAACATTCCTTTAATAATCCACCATTATCATTTCCTTGTTCATTTAAAAATGAAATTTTAAATAATACGTTCCATTTCTTCCACTTTTTAACAGTATTAAAAACGGTTATAAACACTTCATTTCTATTAACTTCAATTTTTTTGTAATGGTTACAATTTTTCCATTGTTCTACACTCCTTAATAATTGATCATATTTTGTTTCAAATGGCAAAAATTCTTTAAAGTCATTTAAAAACACTAATGATTCGTTCAATGCATTTTTGTTTAAAGCCAATTCTTTCTTTATAAACCATTCTAATTTCTCTACTATTTCTATTAGAATTTCTTCATTAATATCTTTTCGTCCATTAAAATAACTTGCCATTATTAAGAACACAATTCTAGCAATTAATTCATTTTGATTATTCTTTTCAAGAATAGTTTTTATGCATTGACATACATCAAGAATATCTATTTCTTCTTTAATTTCTTTTTTAATTTCTTCTTTTCCATTTTCACTATTTTGTTTATTTTCAATTTCTTCTTCATTCAACTCTAAAAATAATTCTTCAACCCCAAAATCTCCTTCCGTTGATAATTTAGTTTTAATTTGCTCTAACTGATTTAATTTCATCTTTAAAAGCTCTTTTTCACTTTCATCAAATTTGGTCCCTTCATTATTGTCTTCTTCATTATTTTCTTCATTTTCTTCTTGGTTTTCTTCCTGGTTTTCTTCTTCATTTTCTTCTTGGTTTTCTTCTTCATTGTTCTCTTCGTTTTCTTCTTCATTTTCATTTTCTTCTTGTTGGTTATCATCATTTTCCTCTTCGACATGTCCCATTGGCATAGAACGATTCATACCTTGTTGTTGGACAAAAACATCCATCATTCCATAATTTGGAGAATAATATGACATCGGAACATTTCGAGAACCATGCAAACGTGAGTCAAGAGCAATTAAATATTCAAGACTTGAGTTCGCCAAAGCACTGTTTTGTGAGTCAATAACAATAACATCATTTTGTTTTGGTGAAATATTTCCATAAGATATTATAACAAATTCCATTAAGCAATAAAGTAAATCTGTTAATTCTTGTTTATTTAAACAACCATTAGCCATTTCTTTTATTCTAAAATACATACAATTTTTGATTAAAACTATTGTTTCTGGATTTAAATTTCGTTTTCCAATGTTTAATTTGAAATTAATTTCACATTTTCCTATGAGGGCCAAACACTTAACCAATTCCTTTGGATTATTTCCTGTCAAAACTGTATGTTCATTAAATCGAATAAATGGGTGGTTGAGTGCATCTAAAATTATATGTTCATTCACGCTATTTACAACCATTTTAAATGCATTCTGTATAATTCCTTGGATTAGATCATTATTATCTGTTCTCATCTTCCCAACAACAAATTTTATAAATGCCCAATACCCCTTTATCATTTTTTCATCTTTTTCTTTAAACACATATTCAAATACTTCATTATTGAGATAGTTCAATAAATTTAAAACAAATATGTCTTGCTGTTGAGTATTAATATGCATCAACGTCGAGAATTTCTCTTCTAAGATACTCCTAACTTCCTCGTTCTTCAAATAAATTTCAATCATTTTGTCTATGGAAATATTTGTTTCAATTCTTTCTGGAACTCCTCTATTGAAAATTTCAGATGGTTTTGATGGTTTTGTTCTATGTCTTGTCAAAGGTCCTTCTTCAACAACTGATAATAAACGAGTGTTTCTGGTTAGGGTCATTCTTACTCTTTGTTCACTCCTTCTACGTTTTGGAATGGGATGGGTTTGATAATACTCCATTACAGATTCCAATCGGTATTGTTCTGGAAGTTGCATTAATATATCATAATCATATCCAGGGGGGACTGGTACTAAACCAATATGTGGAATTTCAATGGTTGGAACATCTTCATTACCTCCTTCATCTTCATTTTCTTCTTCCATTTTTGTTGTTATTCCTCCAACTCCATCGAAATTCTTCATAATCTCGATGATTGATTTACATCCCTCACTTTTTTCTTCATCTTTTTGTTCTTTCTTGAGTTCACTATACACACCCAACATTTCAATAACCCTTTTCATTGATTCATTATCCCCTTTAAGGTAATAGTCAATGAATTGCTCTGTTAATTCTCTCATCCCATTGTCAATAGAAATTGCTTGAACAACTTCCCTTAACAGTGCAACACTGCCATCTTCTTCTATATTTGTTTCTTCTTTGATTTCCTCTTTAGTTTCTCCAGTTTTTTCTTCCTCTCCCAATTCTTTCTTAATTTCACTTATCATTTTATTGAGTTTATCCAAACATTCTTGTTTCATTTTAACTTTTGTATTGACCATTTCACCACTTCCAATCTTTTTAAATGGCTTTTTACTCATTTCTTCAAATGATAGTTTAAGTGTTTGTTTAAATTCTTTTTTGTCTCCTCTAAACAAATTAAAAACAATTTGTTTATTGACAGAAGGATTATTAATTGGCATCTTTTTTACAACAGAATTTTGTTCGAAAAATCGAATATTTGTTATATTCTTGTAAATCTTCAACATTTCAACATCCTCGTCCGTCATTAATTCAGGAGTTTTAACTTTCATTAACATGCCAACAATTTTTTCTTCTTCTGTTGTTCCATTAAGTAAACCAATATCAATACATTTCTTTAAAACACATTTATCATTTTCATTCATCGAATGTTTCAACATAACATTTAAAAATTGATTTTTAAACAATTCAAATATAAATGAATGTCTTGGAATGATGATATTGTTTATAATCCTAATAATAAGTAGTTCTTCATTTCCATTACATTCCCTCATCTTTTTCATTAAGATTCGTGTTAACATTTCCGCAATATTTTGATTGGAAATTAAAATTTCAGTTATTTCATTTACTTCTTGTTCTGTAACATCTATTTCCCCAATGTTTTGAATTTGTATTGGAACATTAGTTTCATCTCCAATGATACAAACACAACAACATTCTTTTAAACTTAACAAATCTTTTGGATATTCAATAATTCTCTGTTTCATTTGTTCTTTATTACAAATATGAATTAAATGTGTGAGTGAACCAATATCTTTGAATGGAATTCTTTTCAAATTATTAAACATAAATTCTTCGATTCCAACCAATTCCACTTCATTTTCAATAAGCCAAGTAATTGTTGGAATTATTTTTCCCATAAATCCATCTTCATTCGTATTAAAATTCATCAAAACGACTTTTTCACCCATAAACCCATTCATGTAAAGTTTTATTATACAATCATTTTCTCCATTTTCATTAATTTCTTTTATTATTATTTCTCGTACTTCATCAACACTTTTTTTGATTAATGGCCAACCTAAAAACGTATTCATTTGTTCAAAATCCATAATAATTCCTTTTGTAAAACAATCATGAATGAATGAAAGTGAAGAAGGGCATTTGTGCAAATTATTTAATAATGCCTTTCTAATTTTGTTCGTTTCACTATTAATGGGCATTTCGATTATTTTTTTGACGATGCTGTCATAAATCCTTCTTTCAATTTCTTCTTTAAACCCCTTTACTTCCCCAATTAAAGTATTGAGAATCACATAATACTTCTGTTTAACATGAGATATATAAAAATGACGACCTGGCTGATCTCTGTTACTTCTTTCTGTTTGAAAAACAAAATAATACAAATAGAATATCGTATTCCTTATTTCCTTATTTCTTTGAAACATTGTAATGAAATAATCTTCATTAAATCCTCCAATTGTGTCCAATAACATATTATTTATTAACTTAATTTGTTCAACCATTATTTCTTCATCACTAAATTTCGTTGAATTATTTAATTCATCAAATATTGAAGGATTTCCTTTGACAACTGTCGCAATGAAATTAATAATTGAATCAACGACTGAAATGATTTTGTTTTGTTCGAAATATTCTTGGCTGTTTTGCTTTGGAGCATTTCCATAAAGTAAATCAAATAAAAACATTTTTCTTTTGATCGATTCTAAGGTAAACTCTTTGGCCGAATCCATTTCTTCATTCGCCACTTCAATAGCAATTGATAATATTTCTCTTGAAAAATTTGAATTGAAAGCAGATACAATGGATTGAACAATTCTTAATGGGATATTCAATAAGAAAACCTTTTTAATAATTGGAAACAAATCAGATCTCTTTAATTTTTGTTTTTTTAATATTTCTACAATTAAACCCCATTCATACGCTTCCTTCTTTTCATCTGAATTAATTATTTCACAATCCCCTTTCTCAATAAAATAATTGGCGGGTTTTATGCGACAATGAACTTTAGTCCCCTTTGTTTTTTGATTTGGCTTCATTGAATCAACAATATCATTTAAAAATTGTGTCAATGGGCAAACAAACGATCTTTCAGAGAAAATACTTAGTCTTGTCAATTTATAAAATAATACACATCGGTGTTTGTTCATATATTTTGTTATTTTTTCAAATATTGGTAAAACTTGTTCAGAATCAACTAACCCTGTGTATTGGACAACACAATCAAAAAATAGATATAAACAACCAACAACTTCGTTTCTTTGAGTTGTATTGAGAATATCATTTACAAGAACAACAATTTCATCAAATCGTTTAGCAAATGTTTGATTCATTCCTTGGATATGTTTGAATGATAATAATTCCAAGATAAAGTATTGACAAAAATGTGGGTCATAAAGGGATTTCTTTAATGTATTCATAATATAGTTTGTATCCTTCAACTTAATTTCTTTCATTTTCAACAGTTTTGCAACGATTTTAACTTCAATTAAGTGTTTATGCGAAGTTGAAAGAGAAGCAATTTTTTTTGTTTGCTCGATAATATCGCGATGTGAGGATGTCATGAAAGCAATTTCAATAATATCAAGTTTTAATTGAATATCAATGTCATCACAATCAAATAAAAAAGAGGATATTCTCTCGAAATTTCTTGGATTTTGTTGTATAAGATGTGCTAAACAGTTATGAATAAAAAATATTGTTTCTTTATCAAATTCTTCTTTAATTCCATTCCTCATCATTGCCTCTAAATAATAACAAGTTACATTTAATAACATTTGTAATACCAATTCACTACCAAAACATCCAGAAATAATTTGTAATGCGTCGTCTCTAAATTTCTTATTCTTCATCATTTCCTCGAATAATTCAATGTTATTTTTATTTGAACAAGCATTAAGTACTGCAATAAATTCTTCAACATTTTCTTTGGAATGGGTCATATACTTCAGCTGTGCACTTCTTAATGATTTTTGTTTAAAATTTTGTTTGGAAACTCTTTTGAGGTAGTCGACATATTTTTCTCCTTCTTGAACATCTTCTTGGTCAATATAGTTGAAATATTCAACGTCAGCAATTAATGAACAAGCAGCCGAAGATATTTCTGGGTATTGACAAAAACAAAATGGTTTTAGGTCAATGCTTTGAATCAAATTAGTGGGACATAAATGGCCAATATTCCTGAGACATTTAATACAAATAAAGATCTTTTCTCTTTCCTCTTTATTAAAAACGGCAATAGAAATACCATCAACTCGTTCAGTGACGACGTGATGATTAAAAATGCCAATAATCAAAGAACAACAAGAAGAGAATGTTCCAACTGAAGGGATAACCGTATTTTTGACTGCTCTAGCGGCGATTTTTTCAATTAAGTCAATTGCTTTTATTTGTGGGTGGTTATTACAAATCTCCATAAACTGATCATTTTATGATTTTTTTTTCATTTTATTTGAGGAATTAAATCATTTCGAAATAAAAAATTATTTTTTATTAATTAGAAATTATAAATTCAAGTTAGTTAATTAGAAAATGAAGTCTTCAGGATTGTTTTCCGAAATGGTCTCTTTTGGCTTTTCCTCGTCGACGTCTTCTTCATTTTGACTTTCTTTGGGAATTTCTTCATTTCTATGTTCTTCTTCTTCAAAATCATCTCCAAATGATGGGAGTTTATCATCTTCTTTTGGTTCTTCAACAACTTCCTTGGTTTCTTGAATAGGTTCCTGAATAATTTCCTGAGCGGGTTCTTTGGTGCTTTCATTGACAGTTTGTTGAATAACTTCATTTTCAAATTGTTCATGGGTTTCAACTTCATTTGTTTCTCCTAAATATAAATGAGAGACATCGGCAAGATGTTCTAAATCAACAATATTAACAGGTGGAAGCATTCTAACGTCTTCTTGACTTTTAATGCCACGATACAAATTAATTTCAGTTGCGCAGTTATATTTCATTCCTTCATCATCAATAAAATCAAATGAAAGATAATAGTTAACACCAAAAGTATCGGCAACGTTGGTGTAAGTTGGTGTTAAAGGTAAACTCTTTATAAAGAAACGAAGAGGAATGACATCACCTTTAACTAATTGACCATCAACAAGTTGGACATTCTTTAAGGTAACTCTACTCTTTTCCATTAAAGGTCTTCCAATTAATTCAGTTCTAATCAAATTTAATTCAACTCTACATATTTTAACATGTAATAATCGAATATATAAACTTCCCATAACAACATCACTTAAAGCAAAAGAATTCTTTGTAAGTTTTAAGTCAAGTTGAATAATTTTCTCAATACCAAGTTGTTGACTAATTGGTTGAATTAAAGAAGGTGTTTGTGGAACAATTAAAGCGAATTCTTGTTCGTATGGAGCCATATGGGATTTTGTCATAATGTGAAGACTTAATACATATTTCAATTTAATAAATTTACCACTATATGATTCATATTGATTTAATGGTGCAAATTCAAATGGAAACATGACTTGTTGGTTAGTTAATGAGTTTGGGCCACATAAGTCCACCGAACTTTCAATTAATGTTTGAGGTTTCATTCCACTTTGACATTCTATTTAAATTAGTGTTATTGTTTCTATTAAAACTTATTATAAATTAACAAACCAAATATTCCTTGTAAAACCAATTTAATACCATTGTGAATTAATGGTTTCTTTTGATTTCCCAATTGAATATAGACCTTACCTTTAATAGGATCTTGTGGGGTAAATTGTAATAACTCTACCATTTGGTTCTTTCTTTCTACTTTGACTTTTGGTTTTAAGTGGTCATCATCAAATAAAATTTGAATTGAAGATTGTTTAGATGCTGATCCTCCAAATAAAAATGACTATTTGTTAGTTTTTTCTTTCTTATATCAATTATTACAAGAGGGAACTACAAACCATTCTTCTTTTTGTCTTTTTAAGTTTCTTTTGAAAAATCTCGAATTTTTAAATTTTCTTTTTTTTTTACGGAAGAAAATTCTTTTTTTTCTTTTTCTTTTTGTTATTCATTGTGTTATTAGAAAGAAAATAACAAAAAAAATGTTATTAAGATTAATTTGGGCCTTTGCTTAAACTATTCGAACGTTTAAATATCGTTCGCTTTCTGTCCATTTGAGAAGAAACAGTTAACTTCTAAAATGAAATAAATAATACTGTAAATCAAAATTATAAAAACAAACTTCATCTCCTCCAATGTCTTTTTGAACAATTTCTATTTGAGTTGTTTTTGTGGCAATAATATCTTTTCTTTTTCTTACATCAGTTTGTAAATCAATAATCTCTTCTCTTGATTTTAATATTCTTTGTTGATATCCTTCAACAATTTCATCGAAATTTTGAACTAAATTCCTAATACAATCATCGTCATACTGATCTAAAACAATACCTGGATATTCACTTTGATCAACACCAATATCATCACTAATTTTACCGGTTGAATCAATTAAGAAAGTGAATTCTTCAAGCATTTGGGAATGACCTCTTCTTTTCAAAAAGTCACAGAAGCTTTTGAATTTTTCTAAATTGGATGTAGCGAATTTATTAAATAATTGAATAATTGTTATTGCAGTCGATTTTAATAACGATGGTTTTATTAGGTTGGTTAAAGGATTTTGTGGATTAATTTCATTTTGTGAGACTGATTTTAATAATTCAGTAACAAATGAATATTTACCAATCGCATAATCAGTTATTGGCAACATATATTTCTCTTGAAATGGAGTTGCAGGTTGATTAACACATGCCTGAGTGATTTTAGTAACAATAATTAAAGTCCTTAAGGAAGTAGAACTTGGTTTAATGAGTTTAGAAGAGAATTTATTTGGAGTTAAAAACACTGGATTAATTAATCTGAGAAACAAAAATGCTCCAACGATTTTAAGTGCTTCATCATCTCCGTAACGATCTTTAACTGCATTTCTAACTTTTGTGAAAATAAAAGTTAATTCAGAACATAATTTCTTTGATAATTCAAACACAGTATCAAATACTTTATCAACATAACTAATTACAATTTGAATATTTTCTTTTGCTTTTTCTTCACTAACTTTAGTTGAATCAATTTCTAATGGTTCATTATAATTATTGATTTCTTCTAATAATGGATTGATATATTCAACTAATAATTCTTCTGTTAATCTTCTACACATAGCCGCAGTAACATATGTAACACCTTTATTTGATCTAAACAATTGTGTTTCCGATACTTTTTAATTAATAATTTCGTTTACACAATTCGATTTTCAATAAAAAAACAAACAAGTGTATTCTACTTCTGTTTTTAATTCGTCTGATAGTATTTGACATAATATCCCCCTTTCAAATACTAATTTAACAAAATTATCCCAAAACTCAGGATTATCATCGGTATATTCTCTTACAACAGTTTTAACAAAAAAGTAGTCATAAGTTTGACAAATCTATTTTATTAATATTCGTTGTCTCCTTTATTAAACATAAATCAAACTCTCCAAAATGTAGAAATTCTTTTTAAATCCTCACGTGATAAATTTTCAGCCATTTTACATTATTAAGTTCTTCGTTTTTTTTTAGAAATTTCTTCAATTCTTTTTTATTTTTTTTATGTGTAAAAGTGTTTGAAAATATACAAAATTTGTGCTTGACTTTGTTAAGAAATAACTTTGAATTATTTTTAATTCAAATATTGATATTCAACTTTACTGGTGCATTTTCGGTAAATAATAAATATCAATAATCCGGTCGCAAGGAGTAAAAGAATAGCAACGATAACACTCACACAGATTATAGCAATAAGTGTTTTTTGATCCATTCCACCATCATCAGGATTTTCATTTTTACTTGCTGAGGATTCTTCTGGTTTAGTTGATGATTCTTCTGGTTTGGCAGACGATTCCTCTGGTTTAGTTGATGATTCAGTTGGCTTAGCGGAAGATGATTCTTCTGGTTTAGCAGAGGATTCTTCTGGTTTGGTTGATGATTCCTCTGGAATAGTTGATGATTCCTCTGGTTTAACAGAAGACGATTCAACTGTTGGTTCTTCAGTATAACTAACCATAAAGATTGATGATGACTCTTCTGTTGGAATAACATCGGAAACAACAAGAATTTTATAATCACCTTTAATTTCATATTCAGTACTTTCTTGAACAAGGACGCAACTATCGCCTATTTGAAGATATTTTTGATTTGGAAGTCCATTGGCCTTAGTTACAATCACTAATTTACCATTTCCATTTCCACTATAACCAGCAATTACTTTTTGTCCTTCAAAACAATTAGAATCTTCGGTGATTGCTTGTGGTCTAAATACTGCATTAAGAATGGATGGAGTTGTTTGGCTAACTTCAATTGATTGATATTCAGCAATAGATTTTGCGTAATTAAATTCAATAGTGTGGATTCCAGCTTCAACTTTTAAGGAGACAAGTTCAGTTGAGCCTTGTTTCAATGGGATGGTTCTGTCAAGAACACCGTCAACAATAATTTCGACATTCCAATTTGTTCTTCCAACAAGTGAATAATAAATAGTATTGTCTGGGGTATAAGTGTGGGCATCAATGGACAATGGTAAAAATTCTCCGCGAATAACAATTGGATTCGTTTCAGTTTCAGATACAAGCATTTTATCAGCAACAACAAAAAGACTATTAGTTGCAGTTTCTTCAAGAGAAACAAAGAATTCACGAGTGTTTCCAGCTTCAACAACGAAACGGTATGGAAGTATATTTGATTCCGACATTGTTTCACAGTTAATGGTTTCAATGACAGAAATATCACCTTCAGTTAAAGTATGAAGTGTATACCCAACTGCCTCAGTTTCAGCAGTAATTTTAACCCAAACACCTTTTCTTCCATTAACAACAGTTCTTTCAGGTAAGTCTTCAAGATAAATATTGGTTGAACCAGTAATGATTTGTGGGTCTTGGCAGGTATCGTATTCGACCGCCTTTGCAAGTACGACGAGTGCGACAAATAACGCGAACATTCCTTTTGTCAAATAAATATCGAGTTCTCAAGGTTTTTTCTTTTCTTTTCGAAATTTCTGATTCGGCCAAATTATCAAATTTTGAAATAAATAACAAAAATAAAAGAAAGGAAGACGACTTGGGAATAAAAGAAAATAACCTCAGCACCTTTTCACAAATGAATCAATTATTCGTTTAAAAAAAATCAAATTTGAGTCTTACACTTTGGTAATAAATGTTGGTTTGTGGCTTTGTTATAAAAAGTAATACTATAAAATATAACCCTAAAAGACAAAGCATAGACTTTGCTTTTGCAGTATGACATTTCGTTTTTATTAAAGAGTAAAACGAGAATTTAACTGCAAATGAATTAAATTATCAGTTGTTTGTTTAAATATTTTTTTTTTACTATTGCTTTATTATATTTAATTTATTTCATTTGGCTTATAAATTTTAATACATTTTACTATAAAAGTAGTAATAAGAAATAAATTTTATTCATTCAAAACAACGTTTTCCTCTTCCCAATGAACTATTCCATCTTTTATTAGCCCTTCAACTACATCGTCCAAAGAGTATTGCGTCCCTTTAACGACTTCTTCACATTTCTCTTTTTCCAAAGATCCTTCATTTTTTCTAACTCTCCTCAACAATTCAGCCCTGTAATATCGTCTTGAACCTTCGAATTTACTTTGTTTTGATTTTGCTGAGATCCCAGTTTTCCTTCCAGTTGCTACCAATGAACCATAATCCATCAATGCATTATGCCAATCACGACTTTTTCCGAATGGAATACACTTGTTGGCATAGGCAAACAATACATTCTCTGGGGTTTTCTCGTCAAGAGATAATTCATTTATTAATATTCTTCTTATGTTCGCGTCCACTGTTGCAATGTCTTGGTTTTCAGAAAATATCAATACCGCATTGGCAGTATACGGCCCAATTCCGGGTAACTGCATTAATTCATCCACACTTGATGGAATAACACCATCGTATTTTTCACATACCTCAATGGCTAAATCTCTTAATCTTTTACCCCTCGAATTAAATCCCAATCCACTCCACTCTTCAAGGACATCGGCCAAACTTGCCTATATAAGTTAAATCAAACTCATTTTTGTTTGTTCTTGTTTAAAAATAGAATATCAAACTTTTGCTAAATCTTGGATTGATGGGAATTTAATTAGCCAAGTCTTATATTTTTCTAATACTCGTGATACTTGAGTTTGTTGCAGCATTACCTCACTTACCAATATTTTATATTTATCTGTTGTTTCTCTCCATGGCAACTTTCTTCCGTCTTTTTCATAAAATTGTAAAATCTTATCTTGCATATGCTTAATGATTGATTCATCAACACTAATAGTGCTTGGATCAATAACACTCATTTTATTTTTCTTTTTACTACTTGATTTCTTCACCGAACTCTTTTTGTTTTCTTCTTTTGATTCATTTAATTGGGTTAACGTTCTTTTCATAAAAAAATGAAATGAACTGCCAAATTTCAATTTCGAAATTTTTTTTCACTTTTTTCTTTTTTGTCTTTAAAAACAAATTTTTTACTTTTTGACGAAAACTTGTGTCAAAACACTAAATAAAGGAGTTGGCAGTGAGTTGATTCATCGATTTTTTTTTTAATAAGTTTATAGTAAATTTGAATAAAAACAATAGTAACAGAATAAGAGAAAAACAAAAACCACAAAGAAAAATGAAAAAAGATAAAAAAAACACGCAGATAAGGTTATTGAAATTAAAAAAATCCCGAAAAAAAGTTTGAAAAGAAAAAAATTTGAAATAAAAGATCTGTTCAGAACAAGTTCTTCATGTCGTCAGAAGAATACTCATTTGATGAACAATATGAAACTGATACTGAGGATGACCAAGTTCAGTTAAAACTTATCACTAGAACAATTGGAGGTAAAAAAGTTAATGAAAGGGTTCCTCCAATTTTCGTATTTGCATTAAATGCTGGAAGACAAGAAACTATGAACGAAAAACAACTTCCTCCTTATTTGTCAATTCAAGACTCTAAGCTGAATTTCAAATCAAAACTCGATGGCTCAACCGCACTTCATATCGCTGCTGAAACTGGAAAATCAAGTTTTGTTAAACAACTTCTTGCGGCTGGAATAAGTAAAAGCGCTGCTGATGATAATGGAAATAATGCTTTAATTCGTGGTGTAATTGCTGGAAGAACAAATGTATGTGTTTACTTAGCAAGAAAAATGAATAAGACTGGGATTGATTCACAAAATAAAGAAGGGGATAGTGCGATTTATATTGCTTGTCGAAGAAATAATGTTAAGTTATTAGAAAAACTTATTAAATATGGTGGAAATGTTAATTTACAGAATAATAAAGGAATTACCCCATTAATGGTTGCTTGTTTTTATATGAATTTAGAAATGATTGATTTATTGATTAAAGGCGGTGCAAATATTGAATTAGTTGATTCTGACCGTTCTAATTGTCTTCATTATATGGCCAAATCAAAGAATTTAACCAAAATTACAAATTTTGGAAGTTATTTTGACTATTTTAGAAAGAGTGTTGGACCAGCTGAATCTCCTGATGTTACAGGAAATCAACCATTATTTTATGCCCTTCAAAGTGAATGTGAACCTTTGGTTAATTTCTTATTAAATGTCACTTCGTTAAAAGATGTTAGATTGGTTTATAACGAAGAAAATACAATTGCAAAGAAGGAAGTTGTTGAAGTAAACACATCAGTTGATGAATTTGGTTATGTAAAACAACAGATTAACGAGGAATCATTAAAGAAAAAAAAAATCGAAGAAAGAGAAAAGAAATGGGAAGTAATGCTGGATGATTGGATTAAAAGTGGCAAAACTCCAAGAGCTTTATTCCATCGTGTTTATAAATTTGTTCCAATTTCACAACGAAAAAGATATTGGGAGGCTGAATTAAAAGTTCAACATTGTATTGATGAATCTCCTGGTTATTTCACCAGAGTTACTGAATTACCTGAAAGAGGAAAAGATGATGACCAAATCCATAAAGATGTTATGAGGGCACATCAAAATAATGTTCATTTTATGACTAAATATAATGATGGGCAAAGAACTTTATTCCGAGTATTAAGGGCATGGTCAATGCAAGATGATCTTGGTTACGTTCAAGGAATGTCTGATTTGTGTGGATTTTTAATATTAATATTGCAAGAAGAAGAAAAAGTATATTGGGGATTTAGTGTATTAATGAATAATCCAAAATATAATTTAAGAGATATGTTTTTACCAGGATTTCCGGGTATTAATAAATGCGCATATGTTGCAATGAAAGTAATGAAGAAATACCATCCCAAAATATATTTTCATTTAAAAACAAAAAATTATGATTTCGAAAATTGGAAAACTTATATGTTAGAATATTTCATGTTATGGTTCTCAAGATGTTTCCATCCTGAATTTGAAGTTCGAATTTTAGATTTGTTATTGATGGAAGGTTGGGAAATTGTGTTTTCAATTTACAGTGCAATTCTTCATTTTTCAAAAAGTTTGTTAATTTAATGGTCGCAATTTAAAATGAAAATTAATTGGATTAGATGAATTATTGAAAATGGATGAATTCATTTTTATTGATAAGGCATTGACTGATCCTATGACTTTGATGGGAACCAATTTTAGTCCTGATAAATTCATTGACTTTGTTAAAAAAGGAAGAATAACTCCAAAAGAAATTAAGAAATGGTATGGAATTGCACAATCAACTCAAAAGAAATAAAATGAATTTCGATCTAATTGTAGTTTTCAAATAATTTTTTTATTGAAGTTTTATTTTTGTGTGATAAAAATTTAAAACCAACCGTTGTTTGTTGTTTAAATTGTTCAACTTTAATTTTACTTTTTTAATTGCAAAATTACAGTACCTAAAATAATTAAAACTACTTTTTCAAACTTAATCAATAAGACAACGGAAAATGTTGGGGTTTATGCAAAAATATAATTAAACCTTAATTCTTATTTTTTGGTGGTTAATCAATTACTTTTTAAGTTGTCCAAAGAAAGGTGTTTTTTTAAAACTCTTTTTATATTTCAAACAAACCTCAACATTTCCTGTTATTGATTGTAATTCAGAACAATTTTCAAAAGCTTCATATCCTATTTTAATAACACTCATTGGAATATTAATTTCTTTCAATTTAATACATCCCTTGAAACAAATATTGCCGATAGAAGTAAGAGATGAAGGTAATTCAATTCTTGTTAAACTTTTACAATAACTAAAACAATAATTAGGTAATTCTTTGATTAATCTTGGAATTACAATATTTTCAAGTGTTGAACAGTGGCGGAATGAATATTCACCAACTTTAGTAATAGAATTAGGAAGTATTATTGTTTTCAAGTTAATACAATTTGAAAATGTGTTTTCACCAAAACAAATAATAGAATCAGGTAATTCAATATGTGTCAATTCTGAACAATTTCTAAAAGAGGAATTAAGACGAATTAATGAAGATGGAATTATCACTGATTTAATTGGATTGTTTGAAAATGCATAATCTCCAATATATGTTGTTTGATTAGTTAATGTGATTTCATCAATTCCTTTGTCGTTAAAACAATTACTTCCAATATGATGAAGTTGTGATATAAGTGTTGTTGGAATTGTAAGTTTATTACATTTATAGAAACAATTATCACCAATTTTGGTTAAAGATGAAGGTATGTTGATTTTAGTTAAATTTTCACATTCATAAAACATACCATCAAATAATTCCATCGTATTATTTGATGTTTCTACTTCTTTTAATCGATAATTACCCCGAAAAACATCTTTTCCAAAATGAATAACATTACTTGGAATTGTTAATGATGTGAAATTACATCGACCAAAACAACTATCACCAATTCTTGTAATTGATGATGGTATTGTTATTGTTGATAATCCACTTCCATAAAACGATTTATCATTCAAATTAACAATAAATTGTGAATATTCTATCGTTTGTAATCCAAAACAATATTCAAATAAACTATTATTCAAAGAAGTTAAAACACTTGGTAATGTTATTGATGGTAATTTATAACAATTATAAAATGCAAAGTTAGCAATCTTAGTTAATCTTGATGATATTGTAATTGATGTTAATGAATAACAATTATTAAAACATTTAGAACCAATTTCAACTATTGAATCTGGTATCTTGATTTCTTTGATATTTAAACCACGAAATACATCATCTAATTTATTAACAACAAATGGTATTTCATTTCCATATTTCAATCTATCATCATTAGTGTAAATAATTCTTCTAAATTTGATATTTTGATATTTTTCTTTCATTTCTAAATATTTGTGATATGATATTTGATAATACACATAATAACCACTAATATCACCATCTGAAAATAATTGATCATTAATATCAAATAACCATTGAGTTTGT
>NWBR01000305.1:22300-34612 GCA_002914575.1 Entamoeba moshkovskii
AAAAAAACAAATAATCAAATAACACATTAAAATAACAAAAACAAATTATATTTTGTTATTTAAAACCAACCAATCAAATAATTTTGAAAAATAAAATGAAAAAATAAAAATGAAAAAAAACTAAAAAAGAATAAAATGGAAAAAGAGAAAAACAAGAAATTGAAATTTAAGGGAAATGAAAAGAAACCAAAGAAAAGAGAAGAAGAAAAGAAAGAAGAAAAGACAAAAGCACAAATCGAACAACAGAAAGTATTACAAGAAAGAAAATTAGAAATAACGAAGAAAGGAGATAAAATGTATCAAGAGAAAAGAAAAGAATATAATCAAAGATTAACCAAACAAACTGATATTAATGATTTATTCAGAACTAATTGTTCTTGGATTGAAAAAGTCGAACATATTTGAATTTGTTTAATAATTTATAAAATTATTTCAAAGGAATGTTATTTTAAATCAACAAAAACAAATTCCAAATGATTAAATTAAATAATAATTTCTTGAACCATCTATTTTAATTGAGTGATGAATTTTTTTTAATAATCAAATGAATGTAACAAACTACTCTTTGAGATAATAATGGAATGAAATCAGATTCTTTGTTTGGAAGAATTCCCATTTTACCAAACTTATAACATGCAATTAATAAAATTCCACAACATGCTATCAAATAAATCCCTTTAAAAAGTATTAAAGTTCCTTCATTCAAACCCTTAATTTTATTAAATACATCATTGACGTTTGATACACTTGATATAAAATTACTTATCAACATAAATGAAAACATAACATTAATGTAACTTACTGAAGATCCCATTAACCATGCCATTATTAACATTGGAATATTTGATGCGATTGGCCCAAACGCAATAGAAAATGCTTGTTTTATTTTGGTTTGAGCTTGTTGTTGTTTGTTCATTTATTTTATTTTTTGTTTTTTGTTTTATTTTTTTTCAAATTTGTTAAATAACACAATTAATTTATTGTTTTTTATTTTTATTTGTAACTTTGATATTGAAGTGTTTTATTCAATTATAAACGAATGTTAAGTTGTAAATTCATTGATTCAAATTGTTTAGATTCATCTTGTATGAATTGATTAAAATGAAAGATTGAAATTGCATTTTTATCAAATATCAAAAAAACTATAATAAATAATAAACTAAACTAATAACAAAATAACTCAATAAAACAATGAAAGCAACACAATCAAAGAAATCAGTTGAAACAAAACCAAAGAGATTTACACAAAGTGAAATATCTCAATTTTCACAGAGTCAAGTAATTGATATCATTTCAAAAGTTAGAAAAGAAGAAGGAACATTTACACATGGAGAAAAAGAAATTAAAAAGAAAGATGAAAGTCAAAATAATGAACAATTAATTGAAAGTGATGTTGTTAATAATCAAGAATTAAGAATTAAAAAGTTATTAGAACAATACAAAACAAATGATAAAAAACAACAAGATGAAATTGATGAACAAAATAAAATAAGATCAATTATGAATAAAGCATTTCATGGTGATAATTATGAAATATCTTTTGATTTGACTCATGTTGATTATGTTTGTGAATTGAAATATCAATTGGTTTGAAATAATAATAATAGATGGAACAAAGTGACGAACAATGGGAATGTTGTGTATCAATTAAAGTAGGTTTAAAGAATAAAGTGACAGGAGTTGTTCATGAAAATGTTGGTTCTGGATATGGAAAAGGAATAGACCAAGCAAATACATTGAAGGAATGTGAAAAGAAAGCAAAAATCAATGGGTTATATCGGGCATTACAGCTCTATGGGATATCGACCTCTGATTTTCACAAACAATATCGAAGTTTGCTGATAGAAGGAAAAGAAGAACAATAAATAATGTTATTTAATAAATTATGTTTTAAAAAACAAAAAAACTTAAAAGAAGAAAAAAGAAAAAATAACTCAAACCTCAATATAATAAAAAAAAGATCATGAACTCATAATCAATTACTTTTAATTAACACAGGGAATGAGCAGTTATATTAAATCATACAACAAATATGGGAGAATGTTGAGATATTTTAACATCCTTTCTACTGAAATTGCTCAACCAGAAATCATTTCAGAGGCTGTTGATTATACACAAGAATTAAATAATATTGGTGCTTTCGCAAAATTGAAGGAAGTTATATCATCTCAATTAACTTTAGATGAGCCACAATGGAAAAAAGAAACTGCATATGCCCTTTTCGAACTTGTTAAAAACTTAGAAAGTCAAATTCAACAAACATATGGAGATGATGATAAAGCCAAATTATTATTTAATTTATCTGAAATTCATGAGAAACATGGAGAATATGCAAAAGCTGTGAAAAATGTACTTCAAGGGGTTGATGGATTGAAAAATAAATTATTATTAGCTGAAGGTTATTACAAATTAGTACGATTGAACATATTCCTTGAAAATTTCCATCAAGCAAATAACTTCCTTGAAAAATTAAGATCTTTGGATGCTTTTACTGGTAATTTATACACTAAATTCATTGATGTTATCTCATTCTTAATGGCCATAAGATCTTCAGATACTTTCTCAATTGCATTTGAATTATTAGATAAAGTCACTACTTTTGAAGAAAAAGACAGTTGGGAATTTGGAGAATTCTTAAGTTTCCAAGACATTGCAATTTATGGAACTTTAATTGGATTATTAACTCAAAAACATCAAACAAACGTTGTTCGATTGATTAACAATTCTAAATTCCGAAATCATTCTGACACAATTCCTGAATTGGTCACTTTGTTGGAAGACTACAAACAAAACCAATTTGCCCAAATTTGTTCAGATGTCAGAAAATTAGAGAAATATTTGAAATTCAATTTGTATTTCGGTCAAAACTTGGGAAGTGTTGTTTCCACCATTAAAAGTAAATGTTACATCGAATACATCTTCGCTTATTCCGTTGTCGATATGAGCTTGATGGCTAAAATGTTTGGTGAATCTCTCGCTACTGTTGAAACTGCCTTGGAGGATTATATTTACTCTGATGTCATCAAAGCCAAAATCGATGCAACAACTCACACCCTTAATTTTGTTGATGGCGATGAACGATATCATGCCTATGAAACTGCAATTAATGCCGTAACAAAAGCCATTAACCTTTCACAAGAAATCGTTCTCAAATCAGACGTCATGTTTGATTTTTAAAATGAAATCAGAAGGAATACCATAACTCTTTTTTAATTAAATCATATTTTGGGTTAAATGCTTTCATTTTCACAACCAGGACAATTATATAAAACATCGTGAATGAAACGATCACAATCCTCACAATAATACTTCATGCATTTTTTGCATTGATACAATCGGACTTGTTCGTCATCTCGCTTTTCAATTCGATCGTCAATTTCTTTTCCACAACCAAAACACAATTCATTTGTTTCTGCCACCGATGTTTTTATGAAAGGTTCTATTGGAAACATGAAATGATATGATCTTGCGAAGTGATGTGAAAATAATAATGTTGCACCACATGCCTTGCATTGAATTGGCAATTCACAATAACAAAACCCACACACCGGACATTCAAAATGATTCTTTCCTATTTTCGAATGACATTCACATATTGTTGGTGTTTTCAATTCTTTTGGAAATCCAACAAACAATTGAATTGTTTTTGGTTCTTTTGCGTTTTCCTTGAATGTCGGTGGTGTAATAAATGTTTGAAATACGTCTTCCGCATTCTTTTCATTCATGATTGTATGATAATCCCCTCCCGTTACCTTTGTTAATAATTTTGTAATGTGCATTTCTGGAGCAAAAGAAATAACAGAACATCGAATTGTTGTTTGTTTCAAATTCTGAATTGTTTCAAAGATATTGCCAGGATCACATGTTGTTATCGATGATGTTATCAGAATTACTTCTCTTGAACATGACTCTGTGGTTGTTTTCAATATTTGTTGTGCCAATTCAAGTGATATTTGTAATGAAATTTGTCCACCACATTCCCCCCATTTCATTTCCTTTTGCCTTGTTAAATTCCTCGATAATGGAAATTGTTGTTCTGCGGTTTTATTTCGTGTTGAAATAAGGCCAATTTCACTTAGAGGATTGTCAATATAAAAATTCTCAAAGAAAGCTTTCAATTCTTTTCAAAGTTAATCCATTGTAATTACTGTTTAAAATAACTGCAAACTAGTTTGAACAAAAGAAATTCTGTTTGGTTTGTAATCTTCTTGCATCATTGTGGCTGATAAATCTACAATGAAAATAACCTTTCGTTGAAATCCTCTTCTTGATCTGTATGGTTGTTTAAATTCATTTTCTCTTTGCCAATATGACAAATCATGGAATGACTCCTGGATTTCTTTTTCGTATTTCTTCCTTTCCATTGAGAGAATATGAATATGAATTTTATTAGTTCATAATTCGTTTTATTAAAAAAGGGATTGTAAAAAATTATTAAAAAAGATCTTGTTATCAAATCACTCATTTATCTTGATGTCCACAAACAATATTGATTTATATAAAAGTTGTGTGTTTGAATTAAATGAAATCACCCATCAGTTGGATGTTGTGATTGAAATAACAAAAGAATACGGCGATTATTATCAAGGAAAAGGGAATTTGGAAATTGAATATGGTAAAAAGTTAATATCATTGACAACCTTTGCTACAACTGTTTCATTTAATAAGGAAGACATCAGGAAATATTTACAAACGTTTGTTCATTACTTTTGTTGCTTTATGAAATTTCTCAGAACTTTTCAAAGGAAAAGTAAAAGTTGAAATTCAATGTAAAAATTTATGTAATAATTCTCTTAGTGGATTGAAAAGTTATATTGAAATTTTTGATACTTGTTCTATTAAAAGGGGCGAGGAGAAATGCAGGATTGGCAATCAGATTGTTGAAGAAATTGCTTCTCCTTTGTTGTCGCTTTCCAAAGAAGTCGATAATCAGAAGAAGAAAATCATTGGTGAGGCAAATAGGAAAATGAAAATATATGACGATGTTAATTCATTTGCTACAAGAAGCGAATCATACTATCTCACTGTATTAAGGGAAGTAAAAGATATGTGCAAAAAAATCAATGAAACAAATGATTCAAAAGCAGTTCCAAAGTACAATAAATTACTTCAAAACTACAACCAAACAAAGAAAGATTATGAAAATGCCGTTAATAGGGCATGTGAATGCCATGATTTGTTGTTTGGACAAGAAATGGTTGAGACTGTGAGACAATGCTATGAATTACTTACTTATCACAACGATGAATTTATCAAGATTTTAAAAAGAGTTCATCAAATATATTTGACAATAGGAATAAGTGAAACTGAATTCAATTCAACGACTGCTGAAGGAATGAGGGTCTTGGAAAATAAAACTGATGTCAAGGAATTCTTTGAAAGTATTATTGGAAAGAATGAGAAGAATAAAATTACATTGAAAACAGAAGAAGTTCCCGAATTGAAAGTTGAAGCCCCAAAAGAACAAAACAAAAGATGGGGTCTAAGTTCTTTGACATCTTCGATTGCAAGTGGTGTTTCATCATTAACTTCCATTGTGAATGATTCCATTCAAAATGCATCAACTACAACTAGTGGCCCAAGTAGTTCTTGGAATAATCCAATATTAACAACCCCAATATTCTCATTTGGAAAAAAGAAAGTTGAAGATAAAAAAGAGGAAAGCAACAAAGAAAATGATCAAATATGTGAGGATAAGAAACAAGAAGACAAGGAAATAGTTGAAGATGAAAGTGATGAAAGAATGGAAGATGAACAAAACAATACAACACAAGATAGCCCTGTTGTTGAAAAAACAATTGAAATTAAAAATGAAGTTATTGCAACAATAGTTGATAGCAAAGTGCCTGAAGCTGTCGAAGAAAACGAAGAAAAAGGAATTGATCAGATTGTAGTTGTTGAAAAAGATGAGAAGAAAGATGAAGTTGAATTAGGAAAAACAAGTATTGTTGAAGAAACAAACAAAAAGAATGAAAGTGAGGAAGAAGATCTTATTGTAATACCTGCTAACAATTCAACTTCAAGCACTGAGGATGAAGAGGATGAGGAAGAACAAGACGAGGAAGAAGATGAACCAACAAACACATTTATTTAATGAATTTCAAATTATTGGATTTGTTGTAACGATTTGATAAAAATAAAAAACAACACCATTTTATAACAATGTGATCAATAAAAATGGAATTAAGCAATAGTTTTAAACTTTGATTCTAAATGATCTAATCTTTTGAATAATTTCATACCCTTGGCGTTGTCTAAATGCCAAATAAGAGTTTCTTTACAATGAGAATTTGAATCCTTAACAATACGAACACCTTCCAAAACTCTTTTATTGAATAATTCGGATAATTTAGTTTCAGCCTTTTCCAATTGTTTCTCAAGTGGTTTCAATTGGCAAACCTTCTTGATTTGTTTTATTTCTTTTTCGATTTTTGCAATTTCAGTCTTGATAATTCCTTGTTTTTTAATATTTTCAGTTGATTTCTTCAAGTCTTTTAATTCAGCAATACTCTTCTTCATTCCATTCTTCAATGTTTTCCAAATAAGTTTTCTTTGTTTCTTTGCGGCTTTCAATAATTTTCTTAAATAAACAATTTCGTTGTGAGAATTAACAGCAGTTTGATTTAACATTTCAGTAATTTGGAATTTACATAAATCTTTGGTTTTCAGTTGATTCAATTGATTTGCCCAAAGTGCAAGATATGAATTAATTTTATCAACACTAATTTGTGCTTCAGTTGTTTTAGCATAAAATGTTTTCTTTTGTTCATCAGCGACTTCTTTTTCAACATCGGATTTTTCATTGGCCTTTTCAATGGCATCTCTAACATCCAATTCAAACATGATTTTGTCTTCTTTAGCTTTTTGTTTCTTTTCTTTTTCCAAAATGACCATCACATTCTTATATAAATCAACCTTCTTTTGTAAACCCAATTCATCGATGACATGTTGTTGATCAACCAAGGGAAGTGTTCTTAAAATGTCACCCAATTCCTCAGACAAAGTAACTCTTTGTTTCTTTAATTTCAACATGGACAAATTAAGATCATCAACTTTCTTTCTAATGTCAATCAATTCGTTTGGCGATGCTTTCTTTTCCTTTTCTGAAAAGTCCATTATACGTGCATATAATTGTTTTTCGCCATCAAGTGCACTTTCATATTTCGAATCGAGTTGACGACATGCCAACATCGCTGTACTTAATTGTAATTGCCCAGCAGTTGGAAGAAGTTCAATTTTGGTGTCAACATTGATTTTTTCAACTGGATTTTGGTTTTGAGTAAAAGGGGGTTGAGAGTTAACAGGTACTTCTGGTGTAATTGGCATAATTGGGGGATGAGGAACTGGTTGTTCAGGTTGTCCATTAAAAGGTTGTGAGCGAACGAATGTCAGTAATAAAACAACAAATAAAATGAACATTATATTTTATTAATATTATGATTTTATTTAGTTCTTGATTTTTATTTTTTCGTTTTTGTTATTTCTTTTTTGTTTTTATTTTTTTAGGTTTTTGTTTTTAGGGTTTTATTTTTTCATTTTTGGAAATTCATGTAATTTTTGGTTGTTGGTGTGTTTTCATCCATAAAGTATTTGGTTGTAACCAATAAGTAGTATTAATAATGGAGAGTAGTGTAGAGGCGAGAGGAAATACGTTTTAATCAATTAGTTTGGAGAGAAAACAATGTAATAACAATAGTTAGTATGAACAAAATGATATTCACAGTTTTTATAAAAAACAAATACTATAAAGTATTAGAAAAATAATTCATAAAAAATAATTTAAAACCCTTAGAAATCTTAAGAACTGATCTCAATAGGTTAAGTGGTGATTTAATGGCCGGAACCAAGAGATATACAACTGCTTTCCACAGACCAAGCACAAAGAATGCCCCAAAGGCTCCAAAATACCCAAGAAGCCTTAAAGCTAACAGACCAAAATTAGATGAATTCTCAATTATTAAATTCCCACTCGCTACCGAAACTGCCCTCAAGAAAATCGAAGATCATAACACCCTCGTTTTCCTTTGCGAACAAAAAGCCAACAAGGCTATGATCAAGAGAGCTGTTGAAAAGAGATATGGTGTTAAAGTTATTAAAGTAAACACCCTCGTCAGACTCGATGGTTACAAGAAAGCTTTTGTCAGACTTGCCCCAGATGTAGAAGCTATGGAAGTTGCTACCAAGATTGGACTCTTCTAAGATAATGGTTCTATTGTGGTTTTTACTCGTTTCTTCTTTGATAGTTTTTTCTTCTTGTGTGTTGTTTCCTTTCGTTGTTCACAAATCAGTGCGATTAAACCAACTAAAGGATGAGATTTTAATTAAAAAAATAATAAAAAGAACAATTTAATATCACAATTTATTTTTTTGTGTGGATGACAACAATGTACCAATTGACCATCAGTGAAATCCAAGCCACAATGGGAGAAAGTGTTAACGATTATTTCGTATTAGTAAGGGCATATTTGTTGTGTCAAATCAGCAAAAGTGAGTTTGTCGAACAACTTAATGAAATTTCCCAAACTTACCCAACGAGTTTGTCGCCATTACTTTCTGTTGAAATTATAATTAATTCATAGTTATTCAATTAAACAATAAACTATTGTCATCTTTGTTATGTAGAGAAGGAATCCAACAGTATCCGCAACAAATCATCCCACCAATAAGTATATCTCCAGACGATCCACCATTTTCTTTTTGAAGGGAACTCAATGTAATCAAGATACACATTTGAATTGTTAATTGAATAAAAAATACTTTTTGTTTTTTTAAAAAAGCAAATACTCAATTTAATTTATTTTTAAGTTTTTTAAACTCATAATTAACAAGTCAACAAGAGCTTCATGAGTAGGCTTGGATTTACAATTTATGTGAGAGTATTTAACGGAACAGCGCAAGAATTAAAACAAGTAATTAATAAATATAATCCAGATATCGGTATTATAAATGTCGAACAAACAAGTACTTATTCATTTAAGGTTACTGTTCAAAACACAGCACAAGGAAGAATGTTAATGAATTTTAACGATTTTATGTGGAATAACACAAAAATGATAATTTCATTTGAGAGAGAACCTTCTAAGGAACAACAATTTGAGTTTGTTTTAGAACAAATTAAGTATAAATATTGTAATGTTAGAAATCGTGCATTGGACTTATCATCACTCAAAGAGAAATTAACGGAATTTGAATTTGTTTCAACGAGACCCTTTGAAGAAATACTAAAAGAGGCACTTTCGTATTTCTATCAAGACATTCCTGATTTACTCTGTTTGAATTTAAGCAATAACAACATAGCTGTGACTTTATTTTTCCAGGAAATGAGACATGGATTGAAAGAATTGGCTGATTTAGATTTGTCGAACAACAATATACAAAATTTTGTTTGTTTTAATTATTTGGAAGGAATGCCTTTGAGAAGATTAAACCTCATTGGAAACCCATTACCACATGAATTCCCTATCTTGTTAATTAATAACTTCCCATTATTGGAGATTTTTAATGGAAACGTATTTAAACAATTCAAATACAATGCTACTATGAAAACTAATATGGACTGTTTGCAATACAATACCATCAATCCTTTTGATATCAATCAATTCCAGCAAATATATGACTTCCTTCAGAAATACTATGATTTATTTGATAACAATATTGATGGTTTGGCTCGATTTTATAATAACTATTCATACTTCGATATCACTCTAAGCAAGGGTCTTCAAATGTTTGGTGTTGGTTCGAGAAACATTGAAAGTTTAAATGCAAATGACACAAAAAGATTATTAAGTTGTGGAGCAGAACAAATAATCAATGCAATGAAGTCATTGGGAAAAACAAAGCATCGAATCACTGAGATGTGTTTTGACATATTAAGTAAAGGCCCATTATTTGTTTGTTTTCTTTTAATTGTTCATTTATATAATATTAATGCGAATTACAGATAATTAACGTATTGGGACAATGTGAAATCAGAGAAAATACTTTACAGTTTTGTAGAACTTTCATTTTTGTTTCAAATGCTCAATCAATATTCATTTCGAATGACCATTTACAATTGTTTGATAATTCAAATGGTTTTATGGTTATCAAAACATTCTCCAATTTCTTAAAACATATCGTTCATTCTTTCCCTGGAATTAGTGAAAGAGATGCACTGATAACATTGGAAAAGAACAATTGGAATATGCGAGTGACGAATGACGAATTATGTCAACGATTTAACATTCAACCCCTGACGCTAAAACAATTGAACCCAATGAATACTCTCAATATTTACAATGAAAATGATTTGAAAAGGGTTAACGATAGAGATGTTGATAAACTCGTTGAAATTGGGTTTTTGAGAGAAAAGGCGATTGAAGCATTAATAATTAGTGGGGGTAATGTTGAGTTAGCAGCTGATTATTTGACGGGAAATAAAAATGTCGAAATAGATCAAAACAATAACAAACCAAGAGATGACAGTTTAATTTGGACAGAAGGCGATGAAGAAAATATTGTAAAATTAATGGCACTGATGCCAGACCGAGATTTATGTGTTCAATTGTATCTAGGTAATGAGAGAAATTGTGAATTAGCAGCAAATGCATTGTTTCAGTAATTGAATTTTACAACAAATACCTTTTAATAAATGATTTGTTTTTGGTTAAAGTTAGGTTGCATTAATTCGGTGTTGTAGAACATTACAAAGGTCTTTGAAAATGTTAGAGCCAGAAAGAGCAATGAAACTACAGGTAGAAACTTCTTTCATACACAACAAGCACGCAGTGTCAACTCTATTTTCTCTTGGATGACGTTTTTTTTGAAATTCGATTGAATCTCCGAAAAAAACACAAGACCAAAACAAATTCTAAAATAAGGTTTGGTATTTGAATTCGCTTCTCCGAATAATTGGGAAGGATCAACTTCGGAAAACCCATAAAAAATAAGTTTGAGTGGGACGGATATTGGATTTTTCTCGCAAGTGTTTCTTTAGCCGAACTATTTAAATTGAAGTAATCTGAATTTGTCCCATTCAATAATTGACCTAATGGAAAACAAAAACAAACTTTGTGTTTGTCAAACCCCAAATGAAGAAGAGTATTATTTGAAAAGAAAACAATACAACAAAATTGGGTGTAGAAACACAAGGAATATCATTTGCTACAACCAAACAATATTACTTTCTTTGATCAATATTTACTTTGATGTTACTTTGAGAGATCCAACGAAAAAGGCTGTTGTAACAAAGCAATTATTAAGAATAGAGTCAATTAAGAGTGGCAATTCATTGATTTATGTCGATGACTTTGTGCAATCAAGATGTTCAGATAGATATTGCGATGATTTAAAGAAAGGAGTTCCAGAAAAAACAGCGAAAAGGAGGTTGGAATATAATAGATTAACTGAATGCATTTATTTACTCACAGACATCCTAAGAGAATATGGATTTTTCTTTGAAACACAACGAACAAAGGGAAAGAAAGGAGTATTGAAAATGGAAACAATAAGAAAAGTGTATTGGAAAGGAAAAGTATTTCTTGATGAAGAATATATTCTTGTAAAAGGAGAATATATTAATGATTACATCAATTCATTACTTCTTGATCAAAAAACTATCGTCTTCCCAAAAATGGATGAAAGAATACAAATGAAGTATTAAGTTATGTGTTTTTATTGTTTATGTTTAAATTGGTTGTTAAAATAATTAATTAATTGGTCTTGTTGTGCAATATCCAGTTTCATTAATACAATGTAATGGTCTTTCTGATGGTTCGATGTTTTCTAAATGATATATTTCACCATCAAATGCATTTGAATCGGCAAATGCCGAAACAATTTCACCAAATATTAGTCTTGATTGTAATTCACATTCGTCAGCAACAATTTCAACTTTGGATACTTTCATATTAATAACAGCAATTGATTCACAAATTGCTAAATTGTCATAATGCTCTCCTCCAATACTTTCAAGATGGAAAGATGTTTGTTCAAACTTATTCATTACATCCCCATGGTTCATTCCAAAGAAAATGACATCTTTTTCATGACAAGTTCTTGGAATATTGATTGAATAATATTTATTTTCTTCAATTAACTTTCCAGTGTGTGAAAACGCTCCAAACAACACGGCAATATGTTGTTTATCGACAGGCATCGCCCATTGTGCTGACATACCAGTCACCCTATTATTGTATTGGTCAAATACTGTTGGAATAACAATACAATGTTCATTAATCAATCGAGTGGCAAATTTAACATTAATTTGAACTTTTTTCGCCATTCCAACTGAACTTTTAAGATTTTCCATTTTTCAGTTACATTAGAAAAACA
>NWBR01000305.1:63030-78549 GCA_002914575.1 Entamoeba moshkovskii
TCTTGGTCCGTTGTTGTATCTTCTTGGTCCAGTAGTTTTCTTTTCACCTTCACCTTCAGTTTTGGTTTCGTCTTGAGTTCTGTCTCTTGGTGGTCTGGCGATTTCAACCTTAAGTTTTCTTCCTTCAAATTCAACACCATTGGCAACAACGGCTTTCTTGGCATCTTCTTCAGTTTCATATTCAACAAATCCGAATCCTCTTGAGTATCCTCTGAAGATCATGAGTTTAGCTTCCTTAATTTTACCGAAAGATTCGAAATGAGTCTTAAGGTTGGCTTCTGTGGTCTTGAAGCTAAGGTTTCCAACGTATAATTTGGTCATAATTAGGTTTGTTTTGAATTTTCAGTTACATCTCTTTTTATTCTTACTTATAGTTAAATGTATTATAATGTTTAGTTTAACTAATTTTATTATAGTTAATAATATTGAAATAATTATAAAAATAGTATGGACTTTGAGTGACAAAAGGGAGAGTTTTTGAAAAGGTGGAGTGCAAAAAGAAGTGTTCATATAGCCGGTGACATCAGCGAAATTACCACTTCTTCAAAACGAAGAAAGGAATTTAATCAGTCTCGTCATCAGTTTTAATCATAACAACATGAAAGACAAGAGAAAAAACCCTTCTGAGTCAAAGAAAAAAAGGACAAATTATGGGTGAATTCCAAATGGGTTGAATTAATTCGTTAAAAACCATTTCAGTTAAAAAAATAACGGTTTTTGAAAAGAAGAAAAAGAAGTGAGGAATGAATACTACACATAAAATTTGATTAGGTTTGATTGAAATTAATGTTGAGAATGTAAGATACAATTTGTTACATTGAAAAGAATGGAAATGGGTAGGTGTTTTCTTTATCACCATGGTTTACCCATTGCTTAATGCGAATGTATTTGTGTACAGGAAGGACATGATTGATTTTGGCAATGTTTTGTTGTGTTAAAGGTGACTTGTTTCGTTTTAATACCCCACATCCTTCGACAGAACTGCGTATTGTTTTTGGTTGTCTTTTTTGTGGTTTTTTTTCATTTTTGTTTGTGTTAAGAACAGTTTCATGAACAAAATCATTGTTTGTTTGGTCTTCGATCGTTGACTTATTGACTGTGTTGTTTGATTCGAACGATCTGAACACCATTTCTTTGTCATTTATTTGCTCATCGAGTTGTGCTTCAGGTTGCTCCAATCGGAGTGGGTGTAAAGGAATAATGGTTTGACCAAATTGCATTAGGGTAGAATGATCAGCATTAGTTCTGACTCGTTTTTATTGGAGTCTTCGAACAATTTCAATCCGACTTTGATTTTGTTTGGTAGCTTTTATTTTAACTATACTTTAACTATCCTTTATTATATTTTTATTATCATCTTGAAAATAGAGAACCCACGTTTTGATAAAAAGTGGTAATTATGCTTTTGTTTGACAGCAATCCTATCTTTTTCCTGCTTTTTTTGATTTTTGTGTCGATTCCCATCTGTCATCTCTGTTTTATTTTTATCTTTTACCATTCCATCCCATTTTTTACTATTCCTTTATTTTGTTTTGTGGTGATGATGAATTTTTGTTGAAGTTGATTCAAACGTCAATGTCTCCAAAAATACATTGTTGATTTGAAGTTCTTCTCGTCACTAAAAATACTATTCCAGTTTTTCGTCAATCTCAAATATGTTTTATAAGATCACAAAAGTAAAAATAGAAATGGACATGACGTGGCGACAGGTGCGTTCGATTTTCGTTAAAGAAACAAAATTTTGAGATTGGAAACTTCAATTGAATGTAAAAATAGGAATGAGAGGGGTATTTAAACTTGAAAGTCAAGGAGGTAATCAGTAAGTGAATAGCAATGCCATACGAACACGACAAACATGCAACCGACAAATTTGGTTACAAAACCGCCACTGAGAAGAAAGGAGGTGCTGGTGCTCATGGATGGGGAAAAGTAGATGACGCCGAGACATGCCCAGCCGCCCTTGACAAAAACGATCCAAACTATGATTCAGAGGAAGAAAGAAAAAAGGCTCAAAAGAAGTGATCAGCTCATTAGTTGTTTTTAATTCAGTTTTCATTTAAAGGAGTTGTGTTAAACAATGAATTAATACGTCTTTTTATCGATTTCATCCAAACTTATTTTCATTGCACTTAATTCATTACTGTTTTGAGAGCAATAATAATAATCATTTTCTCCATTGGGAATAACAATCGTATTGTCAAATCCTTGTAAGTAATTAGTTTTTTCCAAATTAATGCATTTCAGCAGTTGTGGATTTATTCGGCATCCCCATAGTTTTGTTGGCTCAACCATCAGTGTGTCATAATCAATTCTCAATCGTGTTAAATCCAACTTTCTTCCTTCCAATTGGAACATTGATGATAACCCTTCCATTCCCGCAAGGTTTTCAGTTTCAGACTTTTCAAGGAATTCTGGTGTTATATCCCAACATGACAATTCCACCATCACAAATCCCTTGTTCCCAGTCACAACAATATTCACTTTCTTCAGTTGACATTCTTCGCAAATCAATGGCGAATTGTGTAATGTTGTTTTGATATTATCGTAATTTTCTTTTCCAACAACAACTGACGATGCCGTTAACTCATTCAACTGTGAAATTGTCAAATACACTTGAGAAACTGTTGTTTTTCTTGCCATTGTTTCGTTTGATAAGGCCAACGCCACCAATCGAACAACAGGATCAATCGAAGTTGGGAGTGTTGAGGCAATTGTGATGTAATCATCTTTTTTCAAATACAAAGCAGCACCAAGCAAAGAGTTATCAAGAACTCTTTTACTAATGTATCTCATCGAATTTGTGAATGATGCAATTGTTGGTGGTCGATATGGAATTCGTGGGTTAAATAATGGGTGAACTGGTGTAAGAGTTGAAGTGCATGAAGAAAGATGTGACGCGATGGAATGAATAATAGGAAGAAACGTAGGATTATTAAGTAATGAAGCTGCTTTCATTTTGGCGGCTTTTGCGGGATCTTCACTTTCATTTTCAACCACTGGTTTCAATGATTTGTAACAACCATATCTCATTATTAATGATTCTTTTACAATTGATAACGCATCGGAAATTAATTCCAAAGGACCACAAGCGCCCAACATTAAACCACCATCAAGTGATGTGAATATACAATCAGTTTTTTCTCCATTTTTATTTCTTAATCGTAAAAAGTCGACTTCTTCACCCATAACTCCTTTCATTGTTTCATACATTGTACAACCACCTTGTAATGTCGTGTTTGAACCAAATACCAAATGTTGTAATTCACAATCATATGCAGCAAATTCAATTTGCATTTTTGAAATGAAATAATGAATTTCTTTTTTTTTCATTTTTTTGGTTTTATTTGAAAATTTGAAATCTTTTAATTAAAAGTGTTTGGTTTTATATCGCAATGATCATATTTTGTTTATTTACAATTCATTTGACATATGCAAGTATTCCTATTGATTTATTGAATGGGGAATGGATTATTAGTGGGATGCAAGTACAAAAAGAAACGGGAAATACAATTCATCGATTTGATCCAATGGATATTATTGCGACTTTACAAGACAATAGGATGGATATTATAAATCAGGCAACATCATCCAAATATTATTTATTTTCAATTAATTCTACATCATTCCTATTTGAAAACAATGGAAATTCTCACGATTCCAAATATTTGGAATATCCATTCATATTCTCAGTATTTCCATACAATCACTTATTTTTCTCTTCATTTCAAGGTTGGAATAATACCTGGATTGATTTGGTACTTACAAATCAAGCAACAACATTAACCATATCGGCATATACAAATACATCAATGACGATATTAGTCGCAACGAAAACACTTATTGATGATCGATCATTTTTCAAACGGTATTACCTTCTTTTTTTGGTTGGATTTTATCTTCTTGCGTTTATTATCCCAAATTACTTAACTTCTTCTTGTAAAAAATAATTCAATTACTTTGTTGATGCTTTTTAAACTTCTCTGCAATCATTTTTCTTCTTTGCTCGGGATCATCTGGCAATTTTTCTTTTGATTCAGACAATTTATGGCCAACTGGTTGTGTCGGTTTTGTTTCATTTGTTGTTGGTTTTTGTTGAACAGGGGCAGTTGTGTTGTTCTTCCCACCAAAGTAATTTTGATAAGACTCACCGTATCCCGCCATTCTATTAACCCATCCCGGTATTGCATTGTTTGTTAGTTTTAGGCTGAGTGCATTTGAAAAGCAATTACAATTTTTTGAATATAAATTATATGTTCCACGTCCAAATTCAGAACGAAGGGAATCAATCACTTTTTGAAAATCTTGATACGTTCCTTTGTATGTCCCCATTGTTATCGACGTCCTAAAAGGGGCTTCAACATCTTTTGGGCGAGTATCAAAAATACCACCATCAGAAAAGGTATATTCACGGCCAAACACAACTATTCCACTGTGATACGCACCAAAGCCCATTGGATACAACATTGAATTATCCATCAAATCATAAACATTTAAAACTACTTCTTCTCCTTTTGGAGTTGGTCTCATTAAACTAAAAAATCAAGATGAAGATCACCAATTACAAATATCATGGTGGAATTGTTATTGAAAAGGGAAGAAGGGAATATTGGAGGATTGTAAATAATAAAATTAGGATTTGGGAGCGTGGGGGAACAATAGAAGAAATGGACGGAACTCAGATTCTGAAGATTGGAATCAGGAAAAGTGATGAAAAGAAAATCGTGTTATTAACTCTTCATGGACTTAGAGAAATTGAATGTAAGAACAAAAGTGACAGAGACTTATGGCTATCGACATTTGAAACCATTAGATTATTGTCACCAACCAATCCTGAAATCATCACAAAAGACCAAAACGAAAATGAACAAACACAAAGCCAGAAAAAAGAATTGGTCGAAGAAATGGAAATTGAAAATAATGATTTAATCAATGTTGTTGATGAAAAACTCGAGGAGTATTGCAACAAACTATTGATTGACAAAGAAAACGATGAGATGATGGAAATAATGAAGTTAATTGAACGTGAAGAAATTCAACCAACTGAAAGTGAAAAGGAAAGTAATGAAACAATTCATGAAATCGTTCTTAAAAGAAAGCTCCAAAGAGAAGAGGAAATGAAAAGGTGGAAAGAATTAGAAAAGCATCACCAAATAACAAACAATGACGTAACCAAGGAAAGTGAGGCAATTAAAATAGAGGTTATGAAAAATGAAAAGGCTGATGATGTTTTAAAAAAGGCATTGGACTTGGCATTTGAAATCATTGGGGAATCAGATGATTTGAACCAATTGCGAAAAGAAGAGAAAAGAGAAGAAATAATTGATATGAAACAAGAAGAAGTCATTGAAGAACAACATGTGGAACAAATTGGAAAGATAGAAACAAAAGATGTTTCAAGAGAAGAAGAAACAAAAGAAATTGAAATGGTGAATGATGAAATTGTTTCAGAAACAAAAAATAATGAAATCCTTGAAACAAACGAAAAAAGTCAAGAGAACGAAGAGAGTGAAAAGGAGAATGTTGAAGTAATCGAACCAAATAATAGAAATGAAGAAGAATCACCCAAATCAAAAGAAGAACCAATTCAATTAAATAATGAAGACAATGAAGATATTGTTCTTGATTTCTCTGAGACAGAAGATGAAGATGAAGAATTCGTTGAAAAGGAAATAAAACAACAACCAGTTGAAATGAGTTTGAATGACTTCCTTGGAAAAGAATCCTCCACAGAGGAGGAATCAAGGGAATGGGAAGATGAACAACAGTTCAAGGGACTTGACTTTGATGAAGTAATGAAACAAATGGAAATCAATGAGGAAATAACCAAAGAAGAAGCAAAAAAAGAGAAATCAAACAAACAAGAAGTAAAGGAAGAAGGGAGTGAGGAAATCGAATTTGAAATTGAAAGCGAAGAAAGTGAAATAGAAATAAATGAATATTAAATTATAAATTGTTGAATTTTGGAAACTAAAGTGAATTTAATTGATTCAAATCTTTAGTTCCCATGGTAATTAGATTTGTTGAGATAACACTTTCTCAACTTACGGAATGAAACTCTTTTAATATGCCCTCCGATTTCCAACAGTTCATGACTATTCAAAACTGTTCCTTCTCTGGTTGTTAATTTTTTAATTTGGAATATTTCTCCTCCCAAATTTGTTGGTATTTCAAATCCAAATCGATGAAGAATTGAAACCATTCCCCAAAACATTTTAGAAATCCTTAAACTTCGGGACTCAACGCATTCATCATCTCCATATCCCCGTTCACTTAAATATTTCTCTCCCAATGTTCTCAAATCTGCATCAGAATACAATTCTCCTTCAACTTCTATTGATTCAACCATTAAATTTCCTTGTCTAAATATTGCCTCGCTGAAGTAAATGGTTGCTCCAACTTCAATCAAGAAATGTATTAACGAATATGATGTCAAACATACTGTTGCCGTTCTTTTTTCAGCTTTGGTTTCTATTCTGGGGAGTGGTTGGGTATTGGTTCTTTCATATCGAATTCCATTTATTTGATTTTCCATGTAATACAAGCGAGGAGATTGATTTATTGATAGTTGTGCTCTCAGCGGCTGTGGTGATATTCTTTGGAATGCTTGAGTAAATGGAATTTGTTGGATACATTGAGGAGTTCTTTGAACATTTTGTGGTATTGCTTGGCCTCTTACAATAAATTGATTTGGTTGGACACTTTGGGGAATTCTTTGTACGTTTTGTGGCCTCAACATACCTTGGAAAGGAAAAAGAACTCGTTGGGGAATTCTTTGAACAGTTGGGAAATGAATTGGACTTGGTTGGATGTGTTGGGGATTCATTTGAACATTTCGGATAAATGGAATATTTGGAACTGCTTGGGCATTTGGGGAAGTCATTCCATTTTGAATGTTTTGGAAATAATGTGGTTGTTCATCAAGTGCATCCACATCTATTGGTTGGTTTTGTTCATTGCCAAGGATTGGACTCTCCAACTGTGAATTGGGTTGTTGGGGGTTCACAGGTGTTACAGATGGGAATTGTTGATGGTCTTGATTGGTATTAAGAGGGATACCATTTACGAGTGATGGATTTTGTTTTTTATTACCTCTCAAATTGTAAACTCTTGGATTCTTGGAAGTGTTTGGTGGATTTGATGTTGGTTTTGTAGCTTCAAATAATTTTTTAGGATTAGGTCCATTTGGCGAAGAAATACTTGGAAGGGTTATCTTCGGTGGCATCTTGATAACGCGGTTGATGAATGACTCAACTCAGATCCAAGTCTAAATATCAACGTTGAAATAAATCATTTTTTGAGGGAATTGAATGAAGTCAAAAAGAAAATGATTTATCATAAAAAACATTTTCTTAAAAAAAAGTAATAACAAAAAAACAAAATTAAGAAAAAATGAAAAAAAAAATGAAAAAATCGAAATTTTTCTTGTTGCGCAATCAACTTTTCTAAAAAAAAACCAAACATGACAAGGCGATTGGCCAAAACAGAAATCCACAATAAAATGAACCAAATGTTCAATTGCGTGTACAAAGAAAGTGTGGATGCAGTTGAATTGAATTTTTTTATTTTGAAAGCAGACAGAAATTAATAGTTAATTTACTATTGAAGTAAACTATAAAATGTTCTTGATATAAAAGTTGGAATAATGACAGTGTTGTGAGAGACAAAGTGTGAAATTAGTCGGTTTTGTTAATAAAAGGGGATACGTTTGTCTGATGAAAACAGAACTTGAAAAAATAACGGTCAAATGAATTTCGAAGATATTTCATCATCAGAAAGATGTGAACCAAAGAAAAGAAAGAAGTCAGCCCCTTGGACAACCGCCGATGATGAAAAACTGATGGGGGCAGTAAAGCAATGTGGGAAAGAAAATTGGAAATTGGTTGCAGAAACAATCCCCACAAAAACAAGAAAACAGTGCAGGGAACGGTTTATGAATTGTCTTAGCGATGATATTACAAAAAGACCATGGAGCAATGAAGAAGATCAAAAGTTGTTGCAGTTACAAAAAGAACTTGGGAACAAATGGACGGAAATAAGCAAATCATTCGAGGGAAGAACACCAAATTCTTTAAAAAATCGATTCTTTTCACATTTACATCCAGAGTACAGAAGAAATCTGAAGCAAATGAAATTGAATAATACTCCCGAAGAAAAGAGTGAGAGAAGTGAAACAAAACCACCAAAGGATAACAAATCTGCTTTTGTAAAAGTGCATTCAACTCAGTTTGAAGTATTTTAGCGGTTAATTAATGACCAATACCAAATCCCAAGAACATACCGCAATCAAACTGATCATTTTAAAAACAAAATCACAACTTATCATATCAAGACTTATATTTATTAATAATGTAAACCATTACATACTATACCTTTAGTTTTGGTTTTGATTTTTCAATTTAAAAAAATAAAAAGAAAAACTAAAAAAACTGAGAAAATAAAAAAATAAAAACTTCAAAGAAAATATGAGTGAAATAGTTGCAACTGTTAAAAAGTATGCCGAAAGCAATGATATCAATGGTTTAAATCAGTATGTTCAACAAATCTGTGGGGATAAAACTGTCAGCAAAGCAAAAGTAGTCAAATCATTATTTGAAATTCTTGACATTCTCGCGGGAATTCCAAATTCAACACCCCTTCTTGTTTCTATTTGTGAACAAACCATTGATTGGGCTAAAACTTCAAATAGAAATTATTTAAAACAAAAACTCGAACAACGTCTTGCGCAATATTACTATCAAAACTCACAATGCAGCAAAGCTTTAGTTCTCATTGCTGATTTACTTAAAAATTCCAAGAAGATGGATGACAAAGTTCTTTCAGTCGAACTTCAATTATTAGAAGCAAAAGTTCATAGGAAAGTTAAAAATTTGACCAAGGCAAGAGGTGCTATGACAGGTGCCCGTGTTGATGCAAACTCAATCTATATCAATCCAACTCTTCAAGGCGAATTAGATATTTGTAGTGGGTTCATTAATGGTGAGGAACATGATTATATCACCGCCGCAAGTTATTTCTATGAAGCATTCGAGAATTACCATTCATTGGCATTGAAAACACAAACTGTTTCCTCATTGAAATATTTGATTTTGATGAAATTGATGCAACAGAAAATCAATGAAATCGATGCTGTTCTCTCAAGCAAAAACGCAATCGGATATTCGGATGATCTCGAAATCGTTGCCATCAAAGAAGTTTCAAAAGCATTCAGTGCTCGTAGCATCGAATCATATGATGAAATATCAAAGAAATTCGAAAGACAATTGTTTGGGGATGACTTTGTTAAGGAAAACCTCACGATTCTTTATGACGCATTAGTCCAAGAAAACATTGCACGTGTTCTTGAGCCATACTCATCTGTTGAATTGTCTCATGTTGCCCAGTTGGTTGGAATGGAAGTTCACGCGGTGGAAAAAGTCATCAGCATAATGATTCTTGAAGAAAAAATAAATGGTATTATCGATCAAAACAATGGAATTCTTATTCTCTACGAAGATGTTACCTCAAATGTTTGTTTTTTATTATTACTTATTGTTCATTTCAAATACTAATGTGTGCAGAAAATACTTTCAAACGGAATCACTCTTATTGGGGAATTAAGCAAAACCATTGATTACCTTGACGACAAAGCGGTAAAAGTAATTCAAGAAAGCACCCTTTCAGCACAACTCTAAGTTTAACATTTTTTTGTTGGTTATTTTTTGTTTTTCAAAACGAATAAAATTGATGGAAATAGCAAAAAAATAATATAAATATAATATCAATAGTAAGAAACCCTTTTAGGGTACTTTGTGAAAAGTACTCGAAATTGAATTGCTGTAAGCTAACAATGGGAAAGGTTCACGGAGGTTTGACAAGAGCTGGTAAGGTTAGAAATCAAACAAAGAAAGCAGAAAAAGTTGATACTGGAAAGAAGAAATTCCCATCAGGAAGAGCTTATCTCAGATATCTCTATAACAAGAGATTGGCATTGTTGAAGGGTGAAAACAAGAAGTACAAGTTTAACCCACAAAGAATTAATTAATGAAACTTTGATAAATTTTTGAATGCTTTTAGGTTTTTCTTGTTCGATTTCATTTTGTTGCATGGATGAGTTTTCAAGGATGATACTGTTGAGTGCCAAACCAAAAAGAACAATCACACTTCAATTGAGTTTTTATTCATGAAATGAACACCAACAGGAATTCCAATGGCACACAAGACCAACACCAAGACAATTATGATGAGGATAGTAAATATTATTATTTTCTGTGTTGATGAGTATCTTTTTGTAAGAAATATCGTGAACAAACAACAACCAATCTTTTCTTCAATCTATAAGTTCTTTGCAGTTCTTCATTGATTACTTTTGTGTATTCCTTTGTTGTATTGCAATTGTCTTCAATCGAATTTATTCTTTCACCTTGCATTTCAATCAGAACTGCCAAACTTACAAACATTTCATTTATTTCTTGAATTGAATCATCAATTGAAACCAATTCCCGATGCCTTTCTTTTAAGTAGTTTATTGCCAGTTGATCTTCTTTTTGTTGTAATTGTTGAATGAAATTATTGTCGATTTGTTCTTTAGTTATGTTTTCTTCAATAATATCATCATTCAATTTTGGATTATCTGAAAGGTGATTATTATTATTGATACTTAAACAACAACAAACATATCTTTATTTTTCTAAACATTTTCATTTTTAATGTTGTTTTAATGTCTAATTGTGTCCTTTGATACTTTTTCATCACAACAATAAATTGATTTGTCAGGGAGCTGACATGATTGTTTTTAATTCTTTCAATCGTCTCATTTTGTTCCTCCAAAATAATGTCTTTTGATTTTCTTATTGCCTTGATTTCCTTTTCAAAGTTCATGGATTGCCTGCATATCTTGTTGATAAGTTGTTTTAGACTTTGTTTTTCTGATCCTTCTTCTTCAGTGTCAAGTTTGATCAATGTTAATTTCTCATCCAACACATTTATGTCAGTTGAAATGTGAAATATTTTGACTCTCAACTGATGGACTTCATCAAGGAATTGTTCCAATTCATCAGGCAATTCAGTTTTTATCAAAGCCTAATTATTATTGTGTGCGTCAATAAAAACAAAGTCAAACATTACTAATCATTATTTTCCATCGTTGAAGTGTTTGTTTAAATTGGTATTTCTTTTCATTCAACAAACAATCTTATACTCATTCCAAATTGATTGAGTGTTGTGTACAACACAAGAAAAACAGAAAAACTAAGATTTTGTTAAATGAAATGAGTGTTTTACTTCATTTTTTTTTGTCAAAATAAAAAAAAGAAGAACTTAAAAAACAAATTGAATGAGAGCTGTTTCAAAAGAAACTGAAAAATTTAATTTTTTTATTGACTCATTTAAACAAGATAGAATGGATCCTTATGATGATGCCAATGCAAAAAATGAACTCAACAAATGGTTTAAAATCAAAATGTTAAGTTTTAAAGATGGAATGGATGTTAAGTTGGATAAACCATTGTTGGCTAAAATCTTAAGGGAAAGAACAGAAACAACAGCATTAAGTATTGACAATACGTTGGCTGACAAAATTTTAAAAGCCGCAAATGCCTTATATGACGATACCAATGACAAAGAGAGAGACAATTATATTTCCGAAGTATTAACAATAAAGAATTGGTTTGAAGAACATTTGGATGAACCAGACAGTCATTTACTTGGACTAACTGTCGATGATGAAGTAATCTCAATGATGGAAAAACATAATACAACTCATAACATTTTCGAACAATTGGCAGATAACAATATCAAATATTGTCAAAGAGGAAGAATTGTAATGAAAACATATGAATCATGGAGAATTATGAGGAAAGGATCAATTGTCATCATCAAAGAAAAAAGAATATTTGGAAGAATTGCAAAGGATTGTCGAATTATTAATGAAAACACAATCGTTGAAGTATTTCCAAATAGAGACGAAAACAAAAGTATTAGTTTTAGTGTTAAAGATATCATTTTAATGCCAACAGATTCTGTCAATCCATCAAACTATCCATCAAATAATTGTGGATTGTTGGTCAAAGACCGAGAAAAACAAATGTTGAATGAAGTATTAGAATCATTTGAACAAGTTCTTTCAGAAGGATTAAAAACCAAATTTGATATTGACCGTGGTAATAGAGAAGTATTAACACGACTAGATTTACAAAAATTAACAAAATCATATACCATCTTCAGTGGAATGCCAAGAGATGCAAGAGATAACTTTGCAAGACAATATGCTGGTATTTTAAAACAAAAAATAGAAACAAAGAAGATGGAATTTGGAATGGAGAAAGGATATGTTTATTACCCAAGTTGGAAAAGAGAAAGAATGGGAATCAATTTGGATGAATACAAATGGATTATTCAAAAATTGGATGAATGGAAAATTGATTTGCAAGGATGTAAAGGTGAAGTTGAAAAACAAACAACTACTTTATTACAACAATTATCTGTTGATGGTTTTAATGAAAGAAGAGACTTGGCAATTAAAAACTCATTTATCAATTACTTGAAGAAGTTTGGATTTATACCTGAAAGTTTTGATGATCAAGTTGCAATGAAATGTCCAAAATCAATTGAAACGATTTACAGCAATAAACTTATTTTGGATAAAGTCTTGATGAATTTAAATACTGATCCTGAATTTGATACCTTCTTGCAAAACCAAATTAAATCTATTAGAATACAATCTGACAATTATATCAAGAAGTTGGTTGTTGTATTGAATGAATTGCTAAATAGTCAATTGGGAGTTCCCACTGACTATAATGCAATGATTCAACAGGCCAAGGAATATGCTGCTCAACATCCTTCAGATCCCAATTCAAAAGGATATGCAAGAATTGTTGATACCTATTCGAGAATATCATATAAAGAACCACTTCCTGGCACTCCATTAAATGAAACTCCATATGGAAGAATAGCTTTGTCAGTGTTCTATTCCATGCAGAATGAATTTGCTTCTGTTTACAACATGTGGGGATATGAAGCCTTCTACAAATTCCACAAAGAGCTTGTTTACGAATCGAAGGCTGAGCATGAAACAAGTTCATGGGCACAAAGCATTCAACAGCAATTAAAATTCTTTGAAACAAGAAAGTTTTAAATGAAATTTAAGAGGGAGTTTAGTTTTAAATGAGATGGAGTCAATCAAGAATACCATTTTTGTTTGAATCAAAAAATAATAATAAAACAATAATAAAATAAAAATTATCATTTTTTGTTCCAATTATTTCATTTTTTTAAGAAAAAACTAAAAAATTGAAAAATAGTATGTCTTCTGAAAGAAAACAAACCCAATTAAAAAATCAGATCGATTATATTAAACAATCTGCAGATTCAAAAAGAGATGAAATCATTTCAAGTGCTGTTCAAGAATGTGAAAAAGAAAAAAATAATCTCATTCAAAAGGAAAAGGCAAGAATGGATGCCGAGTTCGATAGAAAACTGAAAGAGGCCGATGCAAAAAAGAAGATCTCACATTCCCAAGAATTGTCTTCTTCCAGACTTCAATTGTTAAAGGCTGAAGACGTTCACATTCAATCATTGATGGTTGATGTCAGAAAAAAATTAGAAAAAGTCACCACAGCAAGTGATTATCAACAATTATTGGGTAAATTAATTCAAGAAGGCATTAATAAATTACAAGACAACACCATCACTATTAGATGTGTTCAACGCGATGTCAAATTGGTTGGACAGGCAGTTGAAGAAATCAAAAAACAACAACCAAAAATTAAAATCGAAATTGATGAATTGTTTTTCTTGGAAGAATCTGTGATTGGTGGTGTTACTGTTGCTTCATTGGGTGACAGAATTATTTGTAATAATACTTTAGAACATCGTATGAATCAAGCATTAACAGTTGCACTTCCATTGGTAAGAAAAACAGTCTTCCCATCATTGAAAACACAAACTCCGGTTCACTAAATACGTTTTTTTTTTGAAAAGGTGTTCTTCTTATTTTAATTTTTCTGTAACTCTTTTGGAACAAAAACTATTGAATATTATAATTAACTAATAAATTAACTATTACACTATAGTTAATGATTAATAAAAAAAAATATTAAAAAATGAGAAGAACAAAAATGAAATTGATTTATTAAAATATCTGAGAAACACTTTATTGTTTGCTCAAAAAAAAATTTGGCACTAAAAATTCTCATTACTTCATTTCTATGACTGACGCTCAAGTTTCCAGACAACTCCAACAAATGGTCAAATTCATTGAGTTCGAAGCAAAAACAAAGGAACAAGAAATTAGGGCAAATGCCGAACAAGAATGCGAAAGAGAAAAAGCAACATTCATCGAAAAAGAAAGAAAGAAATTGGAGTTTGATTTTGATCGTCGTGTCAAAGAAGCTGAGGTTAAAAAGAGAATCACTTTTTCTCAGGAATTGTCTGCTTCCAGACTTCAATTGCTTGAAGCCGAAGACAAACACATTCAATCCTTAATGGAGAGTGTCAGAAATAAATTGATTCAATCAGTTAAAAGTGATAAATACAATGACTTACTTATTAAATTAATTCAAGAAGGAATTAAGAAAGTTGAAGACAAAGAAGTTACCATTAGATGTTTGAAAATTGATATTGAAAAAGTTAAGAAAGCAGTTGAAAGTGTAAAGAAAACTGATTCTGATTTGAAAATCAAAATTGATGACAAGATTTTCTTAGATGAATCAGTAATTGGTGGTGTTTCAATTGCCTCTTACAGTGACAGAATTGTTTGTAATAATACTTTGGAAAATCGTATGAATGCTGCTTTGACTATTTCCCTTCCTTTGGTCAGAAAAACTGTCTTCCCTTCTTTGAAAAACCAAACCCAAAAGAATTAAATAACAATTTTTCGTTTTTGTTTTCTTTCCCAATTTTTTATTTTTTGTGATTCATAGATTATTGTGTTATTGCTAAAGTCATTATAATTATTCCTTATTCTATTTCAAAACCATAACTTTATTCTATTCTCACTTTGAAGTATGTCTTGAATTTATTTGGTTGATAGTTGTTAACCTACAAGGTTGTGTATAGAAAGTGACATACTTCAAACTTTGGTATATGAACAAAGATCTTGAAGAAAGTATTCAATCAAAACAATGGGAAAGAATCATGGAGGATTAACTCGTGCTGGAAAAGTTCGCAATCAAACCAAGAAAGTTGAAAAAGTAGATACTGGCATTAAGAAAAGAACAGCTGGAAGGGCTCATATCACAGAATTATTTAATCACAGACATGCCTTATTGGCTGGTGATAAAAAATTCAAATTCAATCCACAAAACTAATTGATATTTATTATTATTTTGATTCAAAAGAATATTATGTAGTTTTGATTGTTTTCATTCAAGTTAGAAGAAAGAACTATTTGACAATTTTATTTATTCCTCTTTTAAATGAAAGTAAATTAAAACAAACGGAAGAATGTATTTATTTTCTGGAATCTTGTTATTAAATTGAACTGTTATGTTTTCCATTTACTTCAAAGGAGTTATTTTTGTTGTTTTAAAACAATTAAAA
>NWBR01000306.1:0-10671 GCA_002914575.1 Entamoeba moshkovskii
TGGGAGTGGTAATAATTAGTTTAAGATTAAAACAAACCGAAATGGATAAAAATTGGATGCCTTAATTATTTTTGTTTAAATCAAAATTAAAACATATTCATTTGAGGAAAAAAGGCACCTGGATTTTCAAATTCCTTTTTCACAAAAATGTTCTTTGATTTCCATTCCTGTGATTGTGCTGAGGGACTGTTGAGAATAATTCTATCAACTTCAATTTCGTTCGAATTTGAAATAATGCCACTGCCAAAAACATAAAGCTTATGCAATTTAAGTGGCAATTTAATAGTTTTATTTTGAAAACAACAAAATATTCTTACTTCTTTTAAGTTTCCATATTGACTTAAATCAGAATCTTCTTTCACTTCCAAATCTAAATATGTAAGTGTTGATGGAAAGTTTATTCCTTCACAACAGTTAGTTGTTAACCATTCTAATTTTTTCAAATTATCGTACATTTCTTGGATTTGTAGTTTAGTTACTTTCTTATTATCATTAAAACGAAGTGTTAATTTCTTTAATCCAGTAACTTTTGAAAATTCAATCATTTGATATGGATTATCAAAATAATTCGCCACTATATCTTGAGTACGCAATGGGAGTACTAATAAATTATTTAAGTTGAGTCTGTTTTCTAACTCAATTTTGGTACAATTTGTGAAATTGGAAAAGAACTGGGTATCACCATTTGTTTCATGCGGTTTTATTTCCAATTTTACCTCTTTTAGGTTCGCAAAACAATTCTTATCTTTTTCTAGTAATTCTTTAAAATTGAATGATGAACTAAAAGCAAGTTTGGTGAGGCTTGATGGAATACAGTCTACTTTTGATACATTGTCAATGTTTTTCAAATTACTCAAACCCTGTATTTGAATAGACAGTGTTTGCATATTACAAAAAGGAACAGTTATTTCTTCTAATAATTTAAAGTATCTCAAGTCGCAACTTCTGATTACTTGGCATTTAGTAAATAAACAAAGATCATATAGGATGTTCAAAGGGTATTGATCAGATATTACAGTACGTTCCAAAGGGAAAATTGATTCTTTCACATTAATGCCATCAATTGGGAATTGAGAACGAACATTTGCGAATTCACTCAATTTTAGGAAACTTTCTTTTGTTAAAATGCTTCCAGTAATAAAGATCGAAATATTTTCAATATTTTTAAACTCCTTTAAACAATACAGTTCCTCTCCAAAATTGGCGACAAGGGTTAATTGTTTTAATTTAACATTATTATCATTAAGAATATCCTTTAATTGGTTTGGACCCAAATATTTAATCGTGACATTTCGAACATTTTGGAATTCAGTAATTCGAGGATTTTGGAACGGACTTGGAATTATTTCAATTTTGATAACTTTATTTTTTAATTGTTGGGCTAAGCCATACTGTGAAGCAGAAACATTTTCTAATTCTATTTGTTTTACTTTCTCAAATAATTCCAAGTTATTTTTGACGAATTGTTGGTTACATCTAATTGTTTCAATATTTGGAAAGATATCAAATACATTTTTACCAACAACAAGTTTGTAAACCCATCATCTTCATCGCTTTCATAAAGTTTTCTGGAGTTATAATATCTCAGTATTTTAGTAGCTTCTTGACATTTTTTATTGACACGAACAAGTTTTAAAACGGTTTCAATTGTATCGACGTAGAGTATGACATTGGCTAAATAAATGGGTTCCAAGGTTCTCATCTTAATATGAATGAAATTTAGTAATTTCAAACCCTTTTTGAGTCAAGGTGAATGTAAAATAATGCAATTAGAATCTTTTCAAGCAACTTATTTCGAAGATTCTTCGTTTTTTTATTCCCAGATGCGTTTGTCCCAACTTGAGTGAATCAACCAATTTATTCTAGAATGGAATTAAAAATTTCATTTTTGGGTTTAAGGGCAATTGAAAAAATTAAAATACTTTTATTATAAAAAGTTTAATTAAAACATCATCATATTAACTACAACTGTCATTAAGGCAACAGAAGCGACAGTTGCAACTTGAAGAATACTTCCCATTTTTTCCAATTTCTTTTGGCATTCTTCTGTAATTTCTTTAATACCTTCTTTCTCTTTTTCGCCTAAAGTTTTAATTTTTTCTTGATAACCTTGTAAAACCTCCAATAATTCAGCCTCTTGGATTTTGTCAATAGATTCTGGTAATACATCAATGACGCCATTCTTTTCAAATGTTCTATTCATATTCTTTTCATCAACTTTCTCAACTGCTAATTTCCATTCTTCTTTCTCTTCGATGAAATGTAATTGAAGAGATTTTTGTCTTTCGCATCTTTGTTCAATAACATCATAAACTCCTTCATAATCACTTCCGTTTTCTGCTGCAGTAATTACTGGTCCCATTAACCTCAATTCTTCCATGTCATCTTGGAGTGCGATTGGAACACTATATATCTCACTCTCTCTCATAAATGGTTGACTTTCTTCTCCTTCTATTTTAACTTTCAATTCTTTAATTTTATTTTCTTTTAATACTACATCAACTTTAATATTTCCATTATCACCACTTGCCCTGCCATGTCGTACTTTTACTTTCATGCTTTCCTCACAAACAACCATTCCTTCCCCATTAAACTTTCCATTAATCATTTGTGGCATAATAATTTCAACTGGCTCCTCTCCAATAACTCCTTTAATTCCCCATTCCTTGCTTGTTAACACTCCAACACATTTGCTTTTAATTGGTTTCCATTCAAACAATGCCTTTCCATTTAATTTAAAAGACCTTCCCCTGAGTGCATAAACAATAGTAATACATTCTCCAACATCAACGACTTCGAAGATTGCATTAACCACTTGAGAATTGCCGGCATGGTATTCGACTCTTAAAAATTCACCTTTTTGTGGTTTTAAAACTTCTCCCCTCATTGTTAGCATTTCCAAGAAACAAACCAATACGTTTTCCAAGTGTGGATTCATAATTGAACTAATATTTTTACACCCCAACGATATTGTTTTTAATATTGTTTGAATACTTTGTTTCTGTGGGAATATTTTATTTAATACAAATGAACCATATGGCTCTACTTTCTTATTGAGTTCTAATTCACTAACGTATGGAGTTGGTTGTTTGATAAGTTCAATTAGTTTTGAGTCATCAATCTTTCTTTTCTCTTTCTTTTTCAATTCTTCCATTTCCTTTTTCAATTCCTCGAGTTGTTTTTCCAACTCTTCATTCTTTTGCTTAATTGAAGCATCTTCTTGTTTAATTTCTTCAATTTCGCTTTCACTCAATTTTCTTTTATTTTGTTCAGATTCTAATTCATGTTGAAGAGAATTAAATTGACCATGTTCAATAGTTTTTTGAACCATCTTTTCTGCCATTTTCCTTAACTTTTCTTTGGTTTCTTTAACTTCATTTTGTTCCTTTATAAGTTCTTTCTCTTTTTCTTTAATAATTCTTTCATTCTCTTCATTGATTTTCTTAACTTTTTCTAATTCCGCTTTCAATTCATTGATTTCTTCGGTATTTTTCTTTGTTGTTTCATCACTTGATACTTTACTTTTATGACTTGGCTTCTTTTCAATTCCATCTTCTTTCTTAAATTCTTGTGAATCACTATCTCTTCTTCGACTTAAATTTTGTAATTCCTCATTTTTCTTTGCTTTAATTTCGTCATCCATCATTCTTCTCTCATTATCTCTTCTCATTTGATCCAATTGATTTTCTAAATCTCTAATTCGATTTGTATAACCCTCTTCTTTTCTGTTAAAATCTTGCATTTGAATTTCATTCAAATCGCCCAACTCTTTTAGTTTTAAAGAATGATTAATATTCAAATCAATGATTGATTGTGACAAGTTATTAACTTCTTTCTCAAGTTCATTTCTGATGATTTCGTTTTGGGTTTTCATTTCTTCTTTTTCTTTCTTTTGTTCTTCTTCTTTTTGTTTCAATTGTTTCTTGAGATCACCGATCTGCTCATCTCTTTCTCGCATTTCATTTTCTTTCCTTTGGGTTTGGGCGGTAAGTGTTTCTATCTCGTTTGCGATTGTTTGAATGGTCTGGTCTTTTTGTTTGGCTTCGTTTTCAAGTGTTTCTTTTTCTCTTTCAATTTCGGTTATTCTTTTTTCTTTCTCTTCAATTTCTTTTTCTTTTTCCTCTTTTTCCTTCTTTTGTTCTTCTTCTTTCTTTTCAATTTGGTTGTTTAAATTGTTGATTTCAAGTTGTTTATTTTGAACAATGATTTCTTTTGCTGAGACCTCTTGAATTCTCTCTTTGATTTCGTTTGTTAGAGAGGCAATTTGGTTGTTCTTTTCTTCAATCTCTTTCATTTGTTCTTCTTGTTTCTTTTCGATTTCAGAAGTTATTCTTTCAATTTCCTTTTGTTTCATTTCGTTTTGTTTCATAATTTCTTTTTTCTCTTCTTCAATTTTCTGTTCTTTCTCTTCCCATTCTTTCATTTTTATTTTTATTTCATTTTCATTTCTTTCTTTTTCTTGAAGTAAAAGTATTTCCTTTTCACGACTCTCTTTTTCCAAACACTCAGCTTCGTTTTCTTTTTGTTGGAGTTGGACATTCAATTCCTCAATAAGTTTATTTGAAATATCTTTTTCCTTTTCTTTCTCTTCCAACTTCTTTTTCAACCCCTCAATTTTTTCATTTAATTCATTTACTTTATTTTCACCAACTGAAATAACTTCTTTTTGTTGTGTAATTTGTTCTGCCTTTTGGTTAATTTCTTTTATTTGTCTCTCTTTTTCTTCCTTTAATTTATTAATTTCGTCATTTAGTTTATTAATTTCAAGTTGTTTATTTTCAATGATCAGAAGTTTTGAATCAAGATCAGCAGATGTTTGTAAGAAATTTGATGACAGTGAATTGATTTGATTGTTCTTTTCTTCGATTTCTTTTTGTTTTGTTTCGATTTCGTTTCTGAGATGCTCGGATTGATCGGATTGAGTCATTCTTGTGATTTGTTGTTTCAATTCTTCGATTTCATTCCTGGTTGTTGCTATTTGGTTGTTCATTTCGATTTCTTTCTTCTCATTCTCTTCTCTCATTCTTTCATTCTCTTCTTTTTGCTTTTCAATTTCTTCTTTCGTTCTCTTGATTTCTTCTTCTTTCACTTTCATTTCATTTTCAATTCCTTCTTTCTCTCTTTTGTTTCTTTCAATTTCTCTTTCTTTCTCTTCAATTTCTCTTCTTTTATTTTCTTTCTCTTCTTCCATTCCTTTAATTTCTTCTTTTATCTTACCAATTTCCTCAATTCGTTTTTCTAATTCCAATTTCTTTGTATCAAAATTTTCTTTAAGTTCTTTTAATTCCTCTTCCTTTGTGATTGAATCGGAAAGTAATGAATTCATTCCATCTTTCAATTTAACAATTTCATCTTCCCTCAATAATTTTTCATTTTGAATGGAAACAATAACATTTTCTAATTCGGAATTCTTTTTGTTAACTTCTTCTAATTCAACACTTTTAATTCTTTGATCTTCTTTTATTTGAATATCCTTTTGAATAATATCATTCTTTAATGTTTCATATTCATTTGTTAATTGTTGTTTTTCGAAATCTTCTTTTTCTTTCATTTCTTTTAATAACTTAATTTCATTTTCCAAATCCCCCTTTTCTTTTTTCAAACTTTCAATTTCCCTTTTATTTTGACTTTCAACCATTCTTCTATCTAATCTAGACATACTCTTCTTATCTTTCATATCTACAATTATTTCTTTATCTTCACAGATTTCGGCAGCATTTACGTTATCTTCTTTTAATATTTCAATATTTCTTTCTTTCTCTTCAATTAGTAATTGTAATTCTTTAATTTTATCATTTAATTCATTTTCTTTCTTTCTATTGTTTTCTTCTTCATTTTCTTTTTGTTTTTTTAGTTCATTGAATTGATTTTCAATTTCATCTTTTTTCATTTCAACCTCTTTGCATTTCTGTTCCTTTTCTTTCATTTTGTCATTTAATTCAACTTTTGCATTTTCATTATCATCTTTCATTTGTTTCATTTCAACTTTTATTTTTTCATTCTCTTCAGTTTTCATTGTAATAGTTGTCTTCATTTCTTCTTCGTTTCTTTCAAACTCTTTTATCTTCTCCTTTAATTCTTGAATGTTTTTTTCATTTAATTCCTTCATTTCATCAATACTTTTCTTTAATTGATTAATCTCTTCTTCTTTTTGTCCAATCAATAACACTTTCCCATCAATTTCCTTTTCAATTCTTTCTCTTTCTTTTTCATTTTGCTTTTTCAATTCTTCTTTTTCTTTCATTTGCTTCATTATTTCCTCCATTTCCTTTTTCATTTCTTGGATTAATTGTTTCTCTAATTCTTCAATGTGTTGTTTTAAATGTTCGTTTTCATCTTCCTTTTCTTTCTTTAATTCCTCATAATTTCCTTCCAAATGAATTCTTTGTTGTTCATTTCTATTAATTTCTTCCTTTAATTGTTCATTTTCTATTTTAATATTAAGAATGGCATCTTCAAGTTCTTTTTTATCTTTTTTAATTTCATTATTACTATTTTCTAATTCTTCTTTAATTTTATTTAATTCACTTAATTCATTTTCTTTACTTTCAATTGTTTTCTTTATTTCTTCGTTTCTCTTTTCTGTTTCTTCTTTTTCAATTTTAATTTTGTTTATTTCTTCTTCCTTTTCCTTCAAATCCTTTTCTTTTTCTTCTTTTAATTGGTTTAGTATTCTTTCACTTTGCTCAATTAATTCTTTCTTTTCTTTTTCTTTGTGTTCCTTCAATTTTGCAATTTCATTATTAAGTTCTTCAGTTCTTTCAACTTCATTCATTTGGTTTTTTCTTTCATTTTCTTCTTTCTCTTTTTTATTTCTTTCTATTTCACTTTTTAGTTCGTTGATTTCTTCGGTGTTTTTCTTTGTTGTTTCGTCTAAAGATAATTTGGTTTGAATATTTACATTGTTTAATTCTTCTAATCCTTTTTTCAATTCAATAACACCTCTCTCCTTTTCTTCAATTTGTTTTTCTAAATCTTTGATTCGGTTTTCATTGGTTTCTTTTTGTTGTTTAATTCTTTCATTCTCTTCTTTTAAATTATCAATCTCTTTTAGTTTTAAAGAATGATTAATATTCAAATCAATGATTGATTGTGACAAGTTATTAACTTCTTTCTCAAGTTCATTTCTGATGGTTTCGTTTTGGATTTTGATTTCTTCTTTTTCTTTCTTTTGTTCTTCTTCTTTCTTTTCAATTTCTTTCATAATTTCTTCTTTATCTTCTTTCAATTTCTTTTCTTTCTGTTCCCACTCCCTTTCCTCCTTTTCTTTTTGTTGGAAAATTTCTTCGAATTTCTTTTCAATTTCATCCTTTTGTTTTTCAATCATTTCTTTTTCATTCAAAAGTTGTTGATATTGCTCATTCAATTTTTCATTCTTTTGTTGGAGTTCTTTGATTTCATTGGATTGTTTTTCGATACATTCTTCCTCTTCTTTTATTTTACGTTGAAGCTCTTCAATGATCAAGAGTTTTGAATCAAGATCAGCAGATGTTTGTAAGAAATTTGATGACAGTGAATTGATTTGATTGTTCTTTTCTTCGATTTCTTTTTGTTTTGTTTCGATTTCGTTTCTGAGATGCTCGGATTGATCGGATTGAGTCATTCTTGTGATTTGTTGTTTCAATTCTTCGATTTCATTTTTGGTTGCTGCTATTTGGTTGTTCATTTCGATTTCTTTCTTCTCATTCTCTTCTTTCATTCTTTCGTTCTCTTCTTTTTGCTTTTCAATTTCTTCTTTCGTTCTCGTGATTTCTTCTTCTTTCACTTTCATTTCATTTTCAATTCCTTCTTTCTCTCTTTTGTTTCTTTCAATTTCTCTTTCTTTCTCTTCAATTTCTCTTCTTTTATTTTCAATTTCATCATTCATCTTTTCCTTCTCCTCAATTTCCTTCTCTTTTTCTTTTATCTTTTCTTCCAATACCATTTTTTCTTCATTCAACTGTTGTGTATGTTGTTTTTCTTGGTTTAATAAATTTTTCATTTCGTCTTCTCTCAGCTGTAATTCAGAAAGTGATTTCTTCAACAAATCCAATTCATCTTCATCCAATTTTGTTTTTTCTTTTTGAGCAATTAATTCATTAGTTAATTTAATAATTTGATCATTTAAATTTGATTCTTTTTGATTAAACGAATTATTTAAATCAATTAATTTCTTTTCATTCATCAATTGATTTTCTTTTTCGACCAAAATAATTCTTTCTTTTTCTTTTATTTCATCATTCAATTCTTTTATAATTCTTTCATTGTTTTCTTCAATTTCTTTTTCTTTTTTCTTTTGTTCTTCAATTTGAATTTTCAATGTTTCAATTTGCTCAGATAACGCAGTAATAACATCATCCATTCCTTCAATTTCATCGACAAACCCATCTTTTTGTTCTTCCAAATCTTTAATGATTACATAACTGTTATTTAATTTTTCTTTATTAATTTCATACAAATCCAATTCTCTTTCCATTTCTTTAATCCTTTCTAATAATTGTTCTTTTTCTTTCTCTTTTAATTGATTGGTTTTTTCAACTTCTTCTTTGACTTTTTCTTCTTTTTCTTTTTCCAAACGGGCTAGCTCCAAAAGACTTTTTTCTTTTTCATCTTTTAATAATTCAAATGATTCCTCCCTTTCAATTTTTAACTTTTCCATTTCAATTTTCTTTTCAATCATTTCTTCTTCTAGTTTATGAACTTTTTTATTTGCTTCTTCTTTCTCTTTCTCGGCAATTATCTTTTCTTCTTCTAATCGTTTTAATTCTTCTTTTGTTTTGTTTAACTTCTCTAAATCTTCTTTCCTTTTTCTCTCTACCTCAGGATCTACTGTCAATTTCGTTGATCGACTCCTTTCTCTTTGTAACCGTTTCATGGTTGTTGCTCCGATTGAGTCAATAATTGGCACACTTAAATGTAATTGTTCTTTTCTATCTTCTTCTGAATCAGTACTGGTTTCATTTACACTCCCAAATAGTGATGGATCAAATGGCTGGGCCGCCATCATTGCTCCCCAAACTCTCCAAACTAAATCGACTGTTGCTTTAATAATTGTCATCCAAGAAGAAACTTGGTCTTTTTCGAAAGAGAAACAACAAAGATCTTTGTAATAATACAATTTTTTATTATCAAATCCCGATCTAAAGAATAAATTCCTTTTTCCTTGGAGAATAATGGTGTTTTCATGGTGATCTGATAATTTAACAGTAATGTTCAATAAATTCAATATTGCGAATGGTTTTGCGTTCTTGTAATCTTGTTGTGTTTCGAATATAAGTAATAGTGGGGGAGAAATAACAATATAAACTGGTAAGTATTTCTTTCTTAATCCCACTTTTTGTTTCATTAATACATTTCCCTCTTTTGTTGTGTTTAATGCAATTTCGTTAAATATAGTCCCAATTTCTCCGTGAAGTAAATGTTCTGCACCAGCAAAAAGTACTTTAACTTTACTCATCTTTTGGAAATCCTTGCTATCTCTTTGCGAGAGACTCAAACTACAGTTTATTGATTCTTTTCCTTCGACACTTTCTTTAATATAAGTAGACCATCGTTCAAAAGTTGCTTCGTCATTAAAAAAGAAATATTTTTCTTCGTCATTAACTGGCTTAATCATAATTAAATATTTGAACACTTGGAGTATTTCTGGAGGTAAATTAAATTGTTCAATTTTTGACATCATAATCTTTGCTTCTTTGAGTGAAAAACATACACGCTGTTCATGAAATAATTCAATGGTTTGCCCATGTAATGCACACCAAACTGGTAACATAATATGGGCTTGTGATTGGTAGTAAAATACCACACCTTCTTTGCTCATATAAATTTTTTAGTTTTAAGAAATCTACAAAATGGAATGCCTAAAAAATTGTTAGTTTACTAAACAAATTTAAACATTTTATTATTTTTCTGTAATAAAGGCCTAAATTCATTTTTTTCATGTTGTACAAAAAGTCTATTTTAAGTTTTTTGTTTGCTGACTTTAGAAGAGCTTTCCCTTTCATTGGGGTGCCTAAAAAAATCAATTTGGTTTGGTATTTGTTGTTTTTGTTTGTAAAAAACTCATAAAAAATCATTTCTTTGGATCTCATAAATCGTTGATTATCTCTCTTATCTCTTCTGTACAGAATATTTGCAATTTAATGAAGCCAACAGAAATAAATGTTCTAATTAAAAATGTGAGACATGGTATTATTACTCTGTATGTTGATCCTGATTGCTTGATAAAGAATTTAAAAGATATGTACATTGACACTTTGTTTGATAATTCCAAAAGAGTTGAATTTAGTTTTGATGGGATTATTCTTGACGATAATAAAACTTGTTCTTCATACGGGATTGAAGACGGCAGTCTCATTGAGTCATTTGAAAAGCCTTTTAAACAAGAAAAAATGGGCGAATCAAAACCAAAAAAAAATAGGCAAGCAGCCTGTAAAAGCAGTGAGTTATTAAAGTCTGAAGTCCTTTGCGCACTCCAAAAACATTCCAAAGGCCTTTTAAAAGGTTCTGCCTCGGAATTCCTTTTGAAGGGGTTTGTTGAACATTTGTTTGACTGTTAACAACTTGTTATTCATATTAATTTTGGTTTTGAACAGAGGGGTCGTGTTACAGCCAAACAGCCACAACACTCACCTTGTTGTGATTTTAATTTAAGTTGAAAACAAAATAAAAATGAATTATTGTCATTATCTT
>NWBR01000309.1:0-11023 GCA_002914575.1 Entamoeba moshkovskii
AATGTAGAAGGATATATGATTGATAATGTAGAAGGTCCTTATGGATTAAGGATGAGAATCATTGGTGATTATGATTTTAAAGAACGTTATGAAATCGAAGAAGGAGAAAAAGGAAGAGTTATTAAACTTAAAACTATTCATAAAGAAGAAAGGGACGAAGGAAGAAAAAGTGATGGAATTGGAATAGCAGAATTACAAGAAGAAGGAATTGAAGATATTTATAGTTGTTATTACATTAATGGACTAGATGAAATTAAAAGTGTTATTGTGATCGATTCAAATGGAATTGGGTTGGTAGTTGGAGTAAATAAAGATCGAATTGAATATGATGAAAAATATAATTTGATTAGAATCGAATGGGCTGATATTGTTTCTATTCTAAAAAGGAGATATTTATTACAAAATAATGCAATCGAATTGTTTACATGTTATGGAAGAACGTTATTCATAATATTTGAAGAAAAATATGAAAAAGTAATAAAGAAAATGATGAAATACAAGAGTGAATCATTTGAAACAAATGAAACATCAATTAATTTAATAAATAAAATTGGTAAAGTTTTCAGAGGAATCGATGAAACAACTGAGTTATGGAAAAAAGGAGAAATATCGAATTTTCAATATTTAATGTATTTAAATATGAGGGCAGGAAGAAGTAATAATGACATTTCACAATATCCAATTATTCCATGGGTATTAAAGAATTATCATTGCGAAGAAATAGATTTAGAAGATGAAAGAAATTATAGAGATTTTCGATATCCAATTGTTGCTCAAAGCGAAGAAAGAAGACAAAAATTACAAATGAAATTTGAAGAAAATGGAAGTCATTATGGAAATCATTATAGTTCTCTGGCAACAACACTAATATTTTTATTCAGAACAGAGCCTTACATGAAAATGCATATTGAATTATTTGATGGACATTTTGATACAGACAGGTTGATGATATCTATTTCGAAATTATTTGATAATTTATCGGCAACGCCAATTGAATTAATACCCGAATTTTTCTATTTGCCACAGTTCTTAATGAATTTCAATTGTATTGATTTTGGTGTTAGAAGAGATAACAAAATTGTTAATAATGTTGAATTACCTCCTTGGTCTCATGGAAATCCAAGAAAGTTTGTAAATATTAATATGAAAGCTTTGGAATCTTCATATGTTAGTGAACATCTTCATGAATGGATTGATTTGATTTTTGGCTATAAACAACGAGGTAAAAATGCAGAAGAATCATGTAATGTTTATCCAGCAAGTTCATATGAAGTTGGTGATATTTCTAAAATGAATGAAAAAGAAAAGAATACAATCAAAGATAAAATAAGAAATTGTGGACAAACACCAATTCAATTATTTAAAACTCCACATCCAAAAAGAGAAGTTAACAAAACAAAATATGAAATTGGGATATTTGAAGAAGGAAGAAGCTATTCGCTTAGCATAATTAATAAAAGTGGATTTCCAATTGGCGAAATGATGATAAACGATAAAAATGAAATAATTGTTTCAAGGAGAGGAGAGGTATTCATTAAAGATGGAATTATTAAGGTTGGAAGTGGTGGGATTATGAGAATTGAAAGAAATGGTAAAGTTTTGAATATTGAAGAATGTCAAAGTGGAAAAATATTAATTGCAAATGAGAGAAATGTTGTTGTTGGAGGAAATGATGGAAGTTTACAAGTAATTGATATTTACAGAGATATTCCAAAGAAAAGAGGAAGGTTATGTGGTCATGAAAAATGTATTAATTGTTGTGTTATTGGAAATAAAATGAATGTTATAATAACTGCAGATCAAAATGGTACTTGTTTAATTTGGGATATTGAAACTCTAAGTTGTTTACATGTAATTGAAGTTGGAGAAAATGTTATTGGCATTGATATCAATGATGAAACTGGAAATATTATCGTATTAACTCAACATCAATTTTATTATTTCGATATTAATGGTGATTTAATCACTGAAAGTGAAATTATAAATGACCAAGAATTTTGTGCTGTCGGAATAAGTCAAACACCAATTTGGAAATCGAATGGATATGTGATAACAGGAAATCAAAAATGGAATAATAGAATTATGGGAAATAAATGAAGAATTATAATTTCGAAGTATGGAAATATTGCAACACATCCAAGTCCAATTGAAAAGATAAAAATCAATGAAAATAATTCATCTGTGGGCATTGGATATAACAATGGAATTGTAGTTTTGTTGAATTGAATATTTTTTAAATGATAGTTAAATGAATTTTAATTAAAGAAAAAAAATAAAAATAATAACTTGAAACTGAAAATCATTAAATTAAACTTACAGAAGATGATAACAACAAATAAACAATTAATAAATGGTATTGAAACTAATCTTTCAATTCTTAATGATAAAATTGTTAAAGGATTAAATGAATATAAGAATTATTTAGAAAGTTGGAAAATTGAAGAATTCGAAGAAAAGGAAAATGAAGAAGATTCAATTAAAAGGGCAGAAGGTATTTATGATAGATTGGATGAAATGATTAAAAGAAATGAATTATCAAACAAGAAAGCATTAGAAACAATTGAAATACTTAAGAAAATGACTGAATTATTTAATGGAATTATTAATAATACAGGTGATGAAAAAGAAAAATTGTCGATTAGAAATAATGAATTAATTGATGTTATCATTGATTTGGAACAAAGAAAAACTAAAAAATTAATTAATGAAAATCCAAGGAGACAAGGAACATACAAAGGGATGCTTGAAGATCTTACAAGAGAATGGAATGAACACAGAATTAAAACAAAAGAAACTCCCAAAAAACAAGTAACTACACTAATTCCTAAACCATCAGTAAATAACATAAAAGAAATGAAAAAAATGAATCAATTTAAATTTTGGACAGGAAAAAAACAAGAAGAAGTTAAGAAAACAACAAACAACACAATTGATATTAATGAAATGAAACAAATTGAAGAATGGACAAAAATGAAAATAGGAAATATCATATTTGATTCAGATGTTGATAATTGGAATATCATGACATCTGTATTTGATCAAAAAGTAAGATATATAAGTAATTTGTTATTTGTAATTGAAGATGAAGATGCTAATAAATTTGGGGGATATATTAATACAAATATTGATCCTAGCGTATGGGTACCTGATTCAAAATCATTTGTATTTTCATTAAAATCAAATGGAAGATTAAATGGAATGATCAAATTTGATGTTATGCAATTACAATATGCATTTTATTTGTATAACCAAGCAGTTGATTGTTTATTTTCATTTGGAGATGGAGATATATTTATTTACAAAGAAAACAAGAAAAACAAATCATTTTGTGGTCAATATACATATAATTATAATGGAATGCAAAATGCGCTTTGTGGAAAACAATACTTCACACCAAAAAGAATCACAGTCATAAAATTATTTTAATTTCAAAATTATTATTAATTTTGAATTTTTTACCGAATTGATTACAAAGAAATTAAAAGATAACAGTTATGTTGAATTGATGATTAATAATGTAAAAAACCAATGAAAATGTAATTGAAATTAAAATATGTTTAGTTAAAATTCAAGAACTACCTAATTTTTACTTTTAACAAATATTGAGTCGTGTTTTTTCAAGGAAATTTAAAAAAATGAAAAGATGAATTTCTTTGAAACAGCTTCATTTAAGGTCAACACTTTATGAAAAGAACTTTCAAGATTAACATTTAATGTGTAAAAGATAAATGGTGTAATCCATTTTTTAATTCGAAATTCTTGTAATAATTACTTGTTATTTGGAAGTTCAAAGTAAAAGGAAAAAATGAATTAAAGAATAAAATAAAGTAATTGGTTGTCGTGACATAAATCTCTAATTGTTTGAGTGAATAAATAATTTAATTCAAATATAAAAAAATCAATTAAGAATATTGTTTTAATTCAGGTTGTTTTTGAATAAGTTGATCACAACCATAAAATGTGTTCTTTTCAATTATTGGATTACCTTCAATTATTAAATGAGTTAGTTTGTAACAATAATTAAATGAATATGATTTTATCAATGTTACAGAAGATGGAATTGTTATTTCTTTTAATTGGCAATAATAAAATGCGTTTGAATGAATTTCATTAACACCATTTGAAATAGAATATGTTTCTTCACCATTAGTAGATTCATATTTATTAAATACCTTTCTTTTGCTATGAATTCCTTTGTTTTCAAGAATATGTGCAAGTTTATAATTGATTGGATGTTCGTATTGATTGTTTTCAATTCCAATAATTTCAATTTCTTTCAATGAATCATTTGTCATTAAAAAGTCAATTGAAATGTTTTGAATAATAAGTTTAGTAAGAGATGAACAATCACAAATACAATTCTTTCCAAATGAAGTAATTCCTCTTAAATCTAATTCTTTGATATTTGGAATGTAACTGAAACAATCTGAATCGCATTGAATATTTGTTGATTGTATTTCAATTCTTTCAAGATTATACATTGAAGAGAAATTACTGTAACGGATATGAGTGACATTTGAAGGTATTGTAATTGTATTTGAATTGTCGAAATAAAATACTTTTTCAACAATAATATTAACTTCATCTGGAATGATTGAATTTGTTTCATTGTGGTCTTCTTTTGTGTAAATACGTTTGTCATATTGATATCCTTTTTGATCCATTAGTTTCCTTAAATGATTTGAAACATTTGGAATATGATTTGTATCAATTAATTCAATGTTCTTTAATGTTGTTAATTTATTGTAAAATGGAACAGAACATTTATTATCATCTGATTCAATAATATTTTTATTAATTGTAATTGATGTCAATTCATTACACCCTTCAAAGTAACATCTGTTTTCAATAACATTAGATAAATCAATTGATTTAATTGAACAATAATTAAAACTATTTTGTTCTAATTTAGTGACAGATTTTGGAAGTATTACATCTCCTAATGTTGTTACATTTGAAAAACAATCACTTTCAATAATTGATACTTCTTCTGGTATTTCATTTCCATATTTATTTCTACCATATTTATTATATGAAATAGCTCCTTTCACATCAATTCCATTTGTTTTGAATGATTTATAAAGTGAATAATTCATATTTGCTTCAATTAATTTCATTCCCTTTGTTTCTATCTTTTCTAATTCATTCAATACACAAAAACAATTTTTTTCCATTTTAAACAACATTTCAGGTAAAGTTAATGCTGTTAATGAACTACATCCATTAAAACAATAATTTCCAAATATTTTAATATAACTTAAATCTAATTCTTTTAATGAAGAACAACCTGAAAAACACCAAATGGGAATAGTTGATATTCTTTTATCTAATTTAATATATTTAACAAATCGATTTCCTTTGAAACAACTATTTTCAAGTTTAGTAATTCCTGTCAAATCTATTTCATCTAAAGTAAGGAGAGATAATGAGTTTTCACCAAGAATATTAGCACCTTTAAATGAATTGTATTTGTTCCAATCATTTAATGAAATTCCAACATTTTTAAATTCTTCATTTTCTTTCTTTTTCAAATAAGTATCATAACTAACTTGATACCAATATACATAATTATCATATCCTTCGATTTTCTCTTTTTTATTGTAAACATGATATGTTTCGATGTTTGGAAATAATTTAATTTTCTTCATTAATTTAACGGGATTATAATGATACATTGATGGTATTTCATTGAATTTCTTACATATTTGAATCATTCTAATAAAATCAATGATATCTTTAAAATATTTAGAAACAATCATCATTGAATATCGATCTAATTGTTTCTTTTGGTTGTTGTTCATTTCTCAATTCTTTTTAGGTTTTCAAGTTTTTTTAAAAAAAATTTTGAGTTTTTTTAAACAACGAAAAATTAATAAAAAAGTGTTACTTTTCAATTTTGGAAATGTGTTAAACAAAACAACTTTATTTTAATCAACACAACATTGATACAAACAAGAAAATGTCCTGTCATTGATTTTAATTCTGTATAATATTCGAATGCATATTTCTTTATTATAATATAAATTAATTCAGTTGTAAAAACCCCTTAATATTATTTTTTTTTCCGAGAGTTAATGAAGAAAGGAGTATTTTCAAAACTTTCTTTAAATTTGATGCAAATACCAACATTTCCAGTTATTGATTGTAACTCTGAGCAATCTTTAAATGCATTATTTCCAATTTCAATAACACTTAATGTAATATTGATTTCTTTCAATTTAATACAATTAGAAAAGAAAAATTTATAAAAAAAATTAATAAAGAGGATGAAAACTTAGTGGTAATTCAATTTGTTCATTTTTTTCTTCAATACACTTCTTCCAGTCTGCCTCTCTTTGTTTCTCAATCAAAAATAATTCTACAATTATTTCTTCTATTTTCATTCTTTCTTTTGGGTCATGTTTCCAACATTGCTCAATTAATTGATATTGTTCATTTGTCATATTATCTTGTTTTGGTCTTCTTTTTCCATTTGTTACAAATTCAACAATATTCCATGGAAATTTAAATTCATTTTTTGGATAGCATTCACACCATCCAAAACATTCGTACATTGTAATTGCAAATGAATAAACATCACTTGGCATTTTGTATTTCTCTTTCTTCAATTCCTCAGGAGACTTGAAAGCATGTGTTCCAAAAACATTACAAATCAAATTTGTTTTTAAGTTGGTTTTATCTTTTGATGTTTCAAAACTTGATAATTTGGCATTAACATTTTCATTATCATCAATTGAAACAACTAAAATATTATCAGGTTTAATATCACGATGTAAAATACCATTTGAATGAAGATATGAAATTCCTTTTGCTGAATCTATCATCATTTTGATTCTTATTTTCATTGGCATTGGATCTTCTTTTCTTTTTCTCATCAAATCTTGTAATGATCCAAATTGTGCAAATTCCGTTACAATACTGAAATTGTTTGGATCAAATACAGCTCCATAGAAATGAATAATTTGATCACACCTAAACTTATCTAACATTGACACTTCTTTTTCAAACACCTTCGTCACCTCACCATTACTATTCAATTGTTTCATTTTCTTAATGGCAACTTTATTTCCATTATAGGTACCTGAATACACAATTCCAAATGACCCTTCTCCTATTTTCTTATCTTCTATCAATTCTTCTAATTTTATAACAATTTCATTGTTTTTGCTCATGTCCCAGTATTGTTTAATGAATTTTAGTTTTCATTTTAAAAATACAAGAATAATCATCATTAGTTTTTCCAATTTGTTCGTTTTTTATTTTTCTTTTCGAATAGTTTAAAAAAACTTTTTTTATCATCATTTTTCTAATGTTCATTTAATTTTTTTTTGATCAAAACACCTTCGATTGTCACTGTGTCTTGTTTTTAAATAAATCACCACATTCTTCTTTTTCCGCAAGTAAACAAGAAACAGAGAATGAAAAAGATATTGATTTTGTTGAAACTGAACAAGAAGAAGACGCGGATGATGGAATTTTGCAAAGTGATTGGGGAAATGAACCGAAGAAACAAGAAGATGTCCAAGATATCCCATTGGATCATGGCATTCATGGTCAAATTAGTGATAAAACAATAATTGCATTTGGACAACAATTTCCATCAGGAAGAGTCATTTCTTCAAAAGAATTATTTGATACAAAAGAAAGAATTTTATCTTCAAGTCAACAAATGGAGAAAATTCCATTGTGGTTGGATATTTCTCCCCCAACATATGAAAGTGCAAATGCACTTAAAGAAGTATTTGGATTACATCCATTAACAATAGATGATTGGTTTACTCCTGATTCAAGAGAAAAAGCAGCATTTTTTTCCAAACTCGCTTATTAAATAACAAAATTGTCATTGTGAAACCAACTCTTGTCTCTTTTAAAACAATATTTTTCTATTGAACTAACAAATGTTGGTGTTGTAATTGATGTTAATGTTTAGCAATAATCAAAATAGAAAATACCAATTTCAACTATTGAATCTGGTATTTTGATTTCTTTATTATTTGAATATTCAAAAGATAATTCATCTAATTTATTAACAACAAATGGTATTTCATTTCCATACTTCATTTTATCATTTTCAGTGTAAATAATTCTTCTGAATTTGATATTTTGATATTTGTCTTTCATTTCTAAATAATCTTTATAATTAATTTGATAATGCACATAATAACTACTAATATCACCATCTGAAAATATTTCATCATTAATATCAAATAACCATTGAGTTTGTAAATTATTAAAATACTTTCTTGAATTGTGATTAATTTGAAATGGATTAAAATGAAATTTATCAATATTCTCTTTGAATTTCGAATTAACTAATGTGATATTAATCATATCCGAAATACTGTTAACATATTTTGAACATATTAACATTGAATATGAGTCTACTTGACTTCTCATTTCAGTTTGAATTAATTTTTTGATTTTTTTCAGATTTTTCATTTAATAAATGGTGGTGTTTGAAAAGGAAGTTCATAACAAGGAAATAGTCCAAAAAAGAATCAAATATATTTCAAGTAAAAATAATCAAACGTGAATTAAGATAGAAACATGTTGAATGCACTTGGAGATGAACTTTATGATTTCATTTTGATTTTTGAGAAATAAGATGGACTACTTACTGGTAGAATTACTGGAATTCTTCTTGAATCATTTGATTATCAAGAACTTAAAGAAATTCTCAATTCCAAAGAAAAAGAATTCAAAAACATTGCAGTTGATGTTTTCGAAAGCTAAAAAGAATTGCTGTTTGCTAAGAGGGTGTCAAACGACTTATGCAAATGTTAATTGGACAAAACGCTTACTTTTTTTAATAATCAAATAACTTTTTTTAAAAAAAAAACAATTTTATTTTATAATAATAAAAAGAAACTAAACATAATAATAAACTAACTATTCAATTACTTTTTGGGAAGAAGAAGGAAGAAAAGCAGCTAAATCTCAATTCTGTTCATGATTATTGAACACAACAATTAAATTGATTCTTTGAATCAACTTCTCATTCAATGGTTCACTTGGTGACCATTTGTTCCTTCCTTCTTTTGGTGAGTAAGAAGGAAATTGTTGTGGTAAGCAAAGGCTGTAATGGCTATTCCAACTGGTGGAATGAAATTGAGTTTCAAATTTGAGTTTAAATACTTCCATAAAAAAAATCGAAAAATCAAGCAGCAAAGAATTTGGAATAGGTTTACAACACATTAATAAAAGTAATTATAAAGAATAGTAATGATTCTCATTTGAAATGCAATGCAAAACAATGAAAATACGAAATGAAGATTTTTATTTTTTAAATTGAAACCAAAAAAAATAAATTTGACTTTCTTCAATTCATTTCTTTTTTGTTAATTAATCTAACGGATGATTATCATTGACATGTTTTACAATTCATAAGTTATTATTTTGACAATTTGAAACAATGTTTCTAATCATTTAATTCTTTTCTGTTGGCAACAAATTAAACATCTTAAAGTACTTATTTCCTTTATGTTCCTTTTGTAAAGTATATGTGAACAATGCACTTATTTGATATCTTCCATTCTCTTTCTTATGATTATCTATTTAACTTTTTCTTCCAATAAATACTAGAATTTGAAACAAAAGAGTGTTCTTGACAAAACTACTTCATGTTCAACAAGTCATATCATAAAATGTCTTGACTTAATTAATTCAATTTCAAAATTGTTATTAAAAAACAAAAATATTATTGACTCATTTGAAACTTTTTGGTAAAGAAAAAAAAAGAGAAAGTTTGGTTTCAGTGCATTTTTTGGAAATCAAGTAAAAATTATTCAAATTTCCATCGAAATAATCACTTCGAAGAAAACAAAAAAAGACATAATTTTTAAAAAATGCACTTCTTTTATGTGGTTCTCATTTTTTGTATACCGTTTACAAAGTCTTGGAATTTGTTGATTTCTTTTTCAAATCGAGTCATATCTTCAGGAATTACAATAATCATTAAATGTTTATAATCAACATAAAGGATTTTAATTGTTGTATATTTTTAATTGAAAACTGCACAACATCTAAGTCTTTCTTCAATTCCAACAACATCTCATTTTTGTTGAAAAAACTTTAAATGGAGTTTGCCATTGTCCTTTGAAGTAAATAGCGTTATTAATAGCTGTATCACTCATTATTGTTCCTTGTTGAAGAAAATTTTTAATGACAGTATGAGTAATATCTTCAACAAATTTATTAATTTCATTTCTTATTTCTTTTGAGTTTTCAACAAAGTTAACATTCTTTAATTGACATTCAAGTTTATCAATAACTTTCTGATATTCTTCTTTAAATTTTAAATTAATGGAACACCAAATTTCATTAACCATTTTAACAACAACACAAGAAGACCTTTCTTCATATTTAATTATTGATTTTATAAAATCAACAAATTTGACTTCTGGAATAACTGAAAATCAAAGCACTTTTTAAAAAAATAATCCAATCGTCAGTTGTAATTCTTATTGACTCAGTAATTGCTGCCAAAATTTTTCCATGACCCATTTCTTTTTAATTTTTGTTGGGCTAATTAAAATGATGATTTCACATTTTTTTTTCACGGTTACCAACCCTTAAGTACCGTTACTAACATATTTCGGGCGAGTGTAATTTTATGACTGTGATTCTTTTTGGTGAGAAATTTTTTTTCCACAAAGTGCATTTTGTATTCCATTGTAATCAAATGAATCTTGATAGAATATGATTTATTTTTATTGTTTTCTTTGAAAAACCAAATATCTCCATATCCACCGCCAATTACAAACAAACCATTGTCTGATTCATTATTAAAATAAAATGCATATTGTGATTCTAATTGTGTAATATCAAATTTCATCATTCCAATTAATCTTCCATTTGACTTTAATGAAAATACAAATGGATTTGAATCATTTATATGACTTTCATATTTATCAATTTTAGCATTAATATAACCTCCAAATTTATTATTATCATTGTCTTCAATTAAAAATATCAAATTACTTTTATTTATTACTTTTTGATCAAATAGAGATGTCATGATATT
>NWBR01000310.1:15681-30587 GCA_002914575.1 Entamoeba moshkovskii
CCAAATTGAATCTAATAACGCGGGAATGTGTTTTTAATTCAAATTTGAATAAAAGTTGTGATACATTCAATGGTTATGGAGATTGTATTCAATGCAAAGAAGGTTATTTTATTGATCGTTTAAATTGTATTTCATGTGTACCCAATTGTAAAACATGTTATGACACTGAAAAATGTGTTGAATGTAATTATGATTCTTATTTAACTCCATCTGGAAAATGCAAACAAGCATCTCTTGTTGTTGGATGTGCCACTGTTGTTGATAGAAATTATGGTTGTCCTGAATGTCAAGAAGGTTATTACATTTTGGAAAAAGATTGTTATGAATGTGATATGACATGCATTTCTTGTAACCCAGAGACTTGTACAAAATGCATAGAAAATCATATTATTGTGAATAAAACATGTGTTGATTATCATTTGGTTGAACATTGCGTTGAAACTGATAATTATAGGTGTTCTAAATGTTCAACGTATTATAAACTTTCTGATAATGGTGAATACTGTATGAGATACACTCCTGCATGGGTTATTGTGGCGATTGTTTCTATCTCTTTAGTGTTTATTATTATGGTTTTTGTATTCTCTGCCTATTTGACAAAGAAAGTAGTGAATTATATTGGTTATAAAAAAATACAAAAACAAGTCAAATTGTTTCAAATCAAAAAAACAACTTTTGCATTTCACAACATTCAAGATATTTTAATAGACAAAACTGAATTAACATTTACAAAAGATAAAACAACTGTAGTTCCAGTAAGAACGATTTCACAAGACTCAATAATTGTTGGGAACAAAAGTAAAAGCCCAGTGAAATTTTCTTTTTCCATCAGAAAGGAGTATCAAGACAAATTCCTTTTTGAGGTTAGTCCTTCTTCTTTTACTCTAAAGAAGGGAATGGCGTGTGAATTTAAATTTTTAGTACAACCAAAGTGTTCCTGTAGAATTAGAGATACAATTACCATTCACTGCAAAAATATAAAAAATTGCAAAATACATTCCATCCCTTTGAAATTTAATATTATTACGAAAGATACAATAATCCTTGATTTCGATGAACTGGAATTCAAAGACAAAGTTGGGGAAGGTCATTTTGGGGTTGTGTATAAGGGAAAATTTAGAAGTAATGATGTCGCTATTAAGGTAATGAAACTGATTGGCTGCCATTCATATCTTATGGATGAGTTTGAAAAAGAGGCAACTATGTTGGATAAGTTAAGGTGTAGTTACATTGTCAATTTTTATGGTACTGTTTATGACGAAAGAAAAATATGTATCGTCACTGAGTTTGCTCAATTTGGTTGTTTAAGTAATTTAATGAGGAAAAGAAGAGAAAACCCAATGAACCACAAGTTTCGAGTCAAATTGTTATTAGATGCGGCAAATGGACTCAAATATTTGCATCACAACAATGTAATTCACAGAGACATTAAGCCAGAAAACATTCTACTTTTTTCGTTAGACGAAAACAATGGGGTAGTTGCTAAAATTACTGATTTTGGTTCTTCTCGACAAATCAATTTGATGTTAAGCAACATGACATTTACCAAATGTGTGGGAACTCCAGCATTTATGGCTCCAGAGATGTTAAACAGTGAATCAAAATACGATAGTTCAGCAGATATATATTCGTTTTCAATAACAATGTTTGAATGTTTGAAGTGGGGAGACGCGTATCCAATTGACCAATTCCCATACCCCTGGTCTGTTGCCGAGTTTGTGTGTTCTGGCAACAGACCACAAAAGCCTTTAGACATGAACGACTGTATATATTCACTTATAACTTGTTGTTGGCATCAAAGTCCTAAAAAAAGGATGAGTATAGAAGGGATAATCGAAACTTTAGAGGCCTTGGAAAATGAAAAAAGCGCAAAGTAAAATGTAATTTAATTGTTTTAAATTGAAGAAAAGCATTTATTAAACATGAAAATAAATTCAATTTAAGGATTGAAGAAAAGTCTATGGACATCTTTTTTGGTTAATTGGGTTCTACAAAATGGACATTGAACATTTTGTTTGTCTTTAAATAATTCACACATACAATTTCGACAAAAAACATGGCCACATGCCGTTGATACGACGTCACTACTAACTTCCCAACAAATACCACACTTCAACCCATTTTCTTCATTTTTTTCTTCAGGTTTTTCTTGTGGTTTTGCTTCTTTCTTGGGAGGTTTCATCCAATCAGGGATTTCATTAACTTGTCTTGAGCGAATATTCGGTTGGTTATTATTTCCATGAAAAGCGTGGAGCAATGAAAAAAATGGAATTGCACGTTCAAATCCCTGTCTGAAAAAGCTAAACGGGACTTCATTTTCATCCGAAGAATCATCATTGTAAACTTCTTCTGAAACATCCTCTTCTGAACTGTCATTTTCAAAGGCATTATTACCAGAAAAAATATTGGAATCAAAAATCGTATTGCCACCCAAATGGGGAAAATGTGGGGGAAGATAACGAACCGGATAAACAGGTGTATTTACAGCCTCGGGAGCAAGGCCGTGCGTTCTCAACCGTTGTTGTCTTGCTTGTTCTTCTTGGGGAGTAAGGGGTTGTTCCCCAACGATTTGAACTTCTGCTTCATCGGCACAATGGGCAACATTTTGTTGAACGACAGGGAATTCGTCTTCGGAATTAATTTCAATAACATCGGTTTGTGTGGACATAAGGAAGAGAGAAATGATATTTTCGTGATGGGGACTGAAAAAGTGAATCAAAAAAATGAAAAATAAAAAAATGATTTTTGTGTTTTTTTAATATTTAATTAATTTTTGGTATTAATTAATTCATTTCTTAGATTTGAATTTCAGCAAATTTCTTGTTGCCTTTTGTTTGTCTTTTGATATCATTGAATATGTTCGATAATATCACTGTTTCTGTTTCTTCTAAATACTTATCATTCTCTTTTACTTCTTGTATTATTTCATTCACAAATTCACTGGTTATTTCATCGATGATTCCATAGTAATAGACATATTGATTCAATAGCATTAGCAATACTTTTTCATGTTCTTCTTCATCAATTATTCTTTTGGATTCTTTATTTGCTTTTATTAATAATTCATAGCAATGTTTCTTATCATTATATCCACTATTGTTCTTAATATCCAAACTTGCAACTTTGCAAATCATTTCACATTTCATTGGAGTTTTGATAAGGAAGTTAACTGCTTTTGCGATCATTTCTTTTACTTCTTCAAATTCTTCTTTTTTCATTTTAACAACAGCAAGAGTTCCAATTGCAAAAGTTAGACATTCTCTTTGCATTATACTTTCTGGAATATTTTCGTATAAATCAAATGCATTTTTAAAGAAATACATGAACTTTTGAACACCAGATTCAGATGCAGCAACTCCACAATACAATGAAAGTTTAAATGCCAATATATAATGTTCCAACTTTGATACCATTTTCAATAATGCCAATACAAATGCAAAAATAAATTTAACAAGGCTCTCTTCTTTTCTTCGAGTTAATGCAGTAAATATTAATGGGGCAGCAATGTATTTAATTCTAACAGCATCACTTGTCATCTTATCTTTAAATAATGTCAAAATCGTTTCGAACAATTCAGCATTTCCTCCAATTAAATGAAGTAATTTACAAGCATTTCCAGCATCAACACTAATTTCTTCTTCTTTAATATCTTCTGGTTGCTCTCTAACTTTACTAATCAAATCGATTATAACTTCCAATAAATTAATTGCGAAATCTTTTGTTTCAATACGTTCATTTAATTTAACGCATCTAGAAATGAGATCAACTGCAATACATTTTCTTTTTGAATAAGGAAGTAATGAAATTGAATTTCTAAATCCATAAATCTCTAATACTTGTTTTACTCCAAATGATGTTAATGTGATTTGTAATAATCGCATTAAATGAGTAATGGCGTATTGGTCTAAACCAGTATCTGGTAAATAATTGGCTACAATATCAAAGATTGATGATGTTTGTTTATAGCAAAGTGAAATATCATTTTTGTACCAAATCATTTGAAGTTCTTCGAATTGAGCCATAATGGCCAAGAAATCGGCAGGAATGATGTTTCTCTTCTTACAAATGTCCAATAACATTGTACTGAATATCTTGAATATATTCATTTTTTGGGTTAAAGCATCATGAGCACTTTCTTCACTCTTGATGTGGTTAACAAGTACTTTCATTAAGTTGAGTAATAAGGGTCTTGTATCAAGTTGTTTATGAAGTGCAGGGAAACATCTCAAAAGTTCTTCCAAAGTTCCAACATGATAGTTTGGTGGGAATGCCGATATCATAACGTCCATTAAGAATTCTTGTGCATGTAAATCACCACATGAAATGATTTGATCCATAATTCTTGGCATGATTGAAGTTCTGTAAAGATCAAAAGTCATTCCTTCCAAATTACTTAAGAATTGAATATTTCTGGAAACTAATTGAAGGAGTTGTCTTTCTTCATCAACTTTCTTTTCTTTATCTTTAACTCCAGCTTGAAGTCTGACAGTTAATTTATTCATTTCAATAAAATTAACCAACAAGAAATCAACAGAATCCATGAGTGTTCCATTTCCTTCTCCAGTTGTATTTCCATCTGGAAGTTTATCTTTTAACATATCCATTAAATAACTTCTTACAAATAATCCCTTTGTTGGATGTTGGACAGCTCTGCACATTTCAACTAAATCCTTCATTAAAGCACTTACCGCTGCAGCTTTTCTTTTAACAGCAGCAGCACCGACACAACACATTAAATATAATCTTGGAACTGCAAAATAAATGTATTGAACTTGTTCATATAATGCAAGTAAAGACCCTTCGTATTCGTCTTTTAAATACATAAACAATGGGGTGAATGCATTTTGAGTTGAGAGATATAAATGATAATAATTCTTTGGGGCAAGAGAGATAGTTCTTAACTCCTTACCAATAGTGTCACAACATTCAATTGCCTTCGATAAATCTTTATTATTTAATGCAGCATTCATAATTTCTGATTCAGTATCAATGACTCTTAAAATTCTTTTGACTTCATTTCCTTGTTCTTCTTCAGAATAAAAAACGCTGTCTCTTTGTGGTCTGCTCATCTTAATATGTGATCTTCTAATTATTTTTTAGTTTTTTTAGAGAATTTTCTTTTTGTTGGAAATTTTATTTTTTCGTTATTATTGCTATAACATTTTTGTATTTGTGTTATTGAAATCATGCACTATAAATAGATATAATGATCAAGTTGATTTGCACGGACGTCGATGGGACCTTAATGGACACATCAGACCCCGATGATTTATTTATTCATCAAGATAACATTGATGCTATAAAGGAAGCAATTAAGCGGGGGATACATGTCTGTTTATCAACTGGGAGAATGAGAAAAAGTGCATTGCAAATTGCACAGAGAGTTGGACTTGATGAGGGTTATTTAATATGTTTTAATGGTGCAATGATATGTCATAATAGCGAAGTTATCTTTGAAAGTGGAATAAGTGGTGAGAAATTAAGAAAATTAAGTGAAACCATAAAGAAAAACAACATTTATGCGCACTTCTATAGTGGAAACGACCATTATATTGCTAAACGAAACGATTTAACAGAAAACTATGAAAAGAAAATTGAAGTTCAAGCAAAAGAAATTGGAGAAAAGGTGTACGGGCTAGAAAGTGTTACCAAAGTGCTTTGTATTGCCCATTCAATTGAAGAAAAACAGAGATGGACAGAATTAATAAAGGAAAATGAAGGCCTCATTATCATCGAATCACAACGTACTTTTATTGAAATAACACAATGTGACGCTTCAAAAGGAAATGCTGTAAAGAAATTGGCTGAAATGTTGGACATTGATTTGGGTGAAGTCATGGTGTTGGGAGACGCATTGAATGATGTTTCAATGCTTGAAATCGCAGGATATCCAGTTGTAATGGGGCAATCAGACGAAGAAATAAAGAAAGGGAGAATAGTGACTGATACCTGCCGAAATGGGGGGTTTGCAAAAGCCATCAGAAAGTATTGTTTCAAAGAATGAATTGGATTTTTTGAAAAAAGAGACTTGAAATTAAAAAGAAGGTTTGGTTTGAACTTTTAAATAAAAAACACTTAAAAACGATAATTGAGGAAATGGTTGGTTATAATCAAGTCGTCGAACTTTTAGATTTAATTTCTAATGGAAATGCTGATGCTTTCAATAGATTATTTGAATTAGCAAAACAAGATGTTGTTGGATGTGTTTTTATTATTATAAATATATGTCAAAATGAAGAAGAAAGAAGAGAAATTGCACAATCATTCTTTTTCGAATATTCAAAAGAAATATTTGAAATATTGAATGATGACGGAAAAAAAGTTGTTGAAAATTTCGTAGTTGGAAGTATTAAAGATCCAAATGAACAAAATTTTGGATGGTTTATTTCATTTTATGTTCTTTATTATTCCCCAGACGTCAAATATTATGAACGAGATCCTACTATTACATTAATGTTTGAATTATTAAATGGAGATCCAAAAGGATTTCAAACGAGAAGAGGAATTATATTATTTACATTACTTATTAAAAAATACAAAGACATTTTAATTAACACCCGAAGAGAAGAAATTAAAAATATTATATTACACAGATTAATGTCAGATGATATCGTTGTATTTAATAGTGGAATCGAAATTACTTTCTATCTTTTAACTAATATTGATAAAAAAGCAAATAAGGACGAAATTATTCAAATAGTTCTCTTTATGTATAAAAGAATTGAATCAATTTATTTAATATTAGATGAACACCAAATTGATTATATTTTTAGTTTTATTATTAAAATTCAACCATCCATTGCAATTGAATTATTAAATCCATTGTTTTGTTGTATTAAAAATTTAATTCAAACAACTGAAAATAAAACAATTATAAGGGATTTGATTTGGAGGGTTGTACAAGTATTGAATACAATGGAAGGACTTGTAGAGACCACAATCATTATTATAGTTGACATATTTCGATTATTTTTTCAAAAATTTGGAAAAAAAGTAATATTAGAAAGTCGGTGTATTGATATGAATTTGGCTCTACAAAGATTTCAAAAAGATTTTAAATTGTATTTCCAAAAACAGAAAGAGTTAATTTTAGAAATTCGTGATCCAAATGAAATATACTTTTTGGCATATTTTACAACCATTTTCCAACAAACTAATGTTTTTGAAAGTTATGAAACAAAAGATTTTTGTCAAATTGTCGACAAATCAATGGAGTTGAATAATCCTAAAATGGTTAAAGAATCTATGCTTTTATTACGCTTACAAAAGGATTCTGAACAAGAATATTTAAAGAGATTTAACTTAATTTTAAACAAAGTAAATAAAAGGGAAGACCAAGAATGGGTTAATAGTTTGGCTATAATGATTTCTTTCACTTTAGAAAATGGAATAATTTTAGAGGAGCATAGAGATTCTTACAAATATATTTTGAACTCAAATAACATTGATATTAACAATTATATTCGTTTATTTACATTCATTGTCTCAAACAACAAATTATCAAATATTTTGAATAAAAATAATGAAAGAAAGGCATTAAATTCTTGTGATGAAATGACCAAAGATATCAAAAGTATTTTTACATATTCATTTATGTTATTACACCTTATCAACAATGCAGATTATAAAGAAACATTGTTTTTTGAAGAAATATCCTCATTATTTATGAAATGTCTTGAAAGATTCCACTTTTTAACATTGCAAGATAATTTGAATTCCGATACACCCTCTTTTTATGCACTCACCAATAAGTTGTTATATTTAACACCTGGAAAAAGTATTCACATTCTTCATAATGTGATTTATATAGCATTTGAAATGTTACACCGCCCTCTTTGTAGTTCATTCAACCCTTATCCAAGTGGAATAATCACAAAATATGATATTACGGAAGTGGGTGATTTAGATGGCAATTTTATTATGTATTCAAGTGACAATAATCGAAGAATCAATTCTACACTTCGATTTATTTCAACAATTATATTTAATCACCCTCATTTTTTCGGTCCATATGCTATTAAATGTTTCACTTTATTATCAAACCTATTCTTCTCTTTAACAATTAATATTTCTGACCAACAAATAATCAACAAAATAATTGAAACAATAGTTTTGATTAATTTTTGTTTAAAGAAAACAGATGCTTCGATCGAAATCAAAAAGAAAATAAATGAGGAGACTTGTAACATTTTTTATGTGTGTTTAAAAAAAAAATTTAGTTGCAGAAACGTTATTGTTTGTTATAGAACAATTAACAGGACTACTAAATTGTGGGTGTATTGAATTTGATGAAAATGGTATTATTCAAATTATGCCCAACCTTTGTTTTTCATTTCGAAAAGTAATAATAATGTTATTTGAACCAAAAATTATTAATATTAATCTTCATTTACAAAAGAAGGTTATCCCTACTTTTATTTCACTATTTTCCATTGCCTATCAAAAGTATCATGAAATCTCTCAATTCTTTTGGTCAAATGGTCCAGATCGTCCAAATTGTTTTGATGCACTTGAAACTGTCATGATTAATGCGAACTACAGGGATTTGGCCTTATTGACCACTAAAAATCTTTCATTTTTTACCAAAACATTTAATCAATCAAAAGAGGAAATTAATAATTCTGCTCTAACATTATTGGCTGTATTAATTTCAAAAAAATCTACCCATTCCACTTATCGCGACGTTATTTATACTTTAACTGAACTTTCTATTGATCCAAATGTTGTTACATGTTATCTTCAAGAATTAATCAAATGTGGAAATAATAATTTAACAACCGAGTATCGTATTGACTATGCAGAAACAATAATTTCGGTGTGCTCAAAATATTATAATTCCTACAGCGTTAATTGTCTGAAACATTCAATAATATTTCTCTCACACGATTTTTATGAAATGAACTATGTTTTTAAAGAAATGATTGGCATTGTCGCAAACCACTTAGAACTATTTGATGAATTAAAAGATATTTTATTGCCTCTTCTCAGTCGATCAATGTCTCCAGCATTTTGTCTTTGTTCATCCATATTAAAAAATATTGTTGATATTTTGAAATATTTTAGAGAAAGGGACCATCAAAAGTTTTTGGAATGGTGGGGCAAACAAACGAAATTATTCAAGACTGATTTTACATCATATTTTTATTGGATTTAGAAATCATTAAACAATTCAATTCCAAATTAAAAATTTGTGGTTTGAAAATGAAAGAAAAAATCAATTTAAATTTTTTATTTGAAACGTGGGAAATCTTTGCCAAAGAATCTTCCTCCTTTCATTGTTTTATTGACCAATCGAATAAACTCCGCTTCATCTCTTTTCATTGTTTCTCCTGCTTCGGTATTCAATGGGTCATCAGGATTTGGTTCGAGGAATAATGAAAGTAAACCACAAACAACATGATTTAAAGTTGAAACAGGTGACCAATCCTTGTCAACACGAAGAATTGATAAACAAACGTGGCCTTCTAAATCGATATTGGGATGATAAATTGGGGTAATACAAGTAACTTTAGGAGGATTATTTGGATAATCACGTGGACATTCAAAATTAAATGTCCATTTCCCACCTTGATAAAGGCCTTCTAATGGGGAAACTGATAACTTAAACTTAGTGATATCATTTTTATCGACTTGTTCAAAAATACAACCAGGAATTGGTTCATATTCTGAAAAATCTTTTTGAAGTCTTGCACGTGCAACTTTACCAATACCGCCTGTAACTCCATCTCCTGGAGGGGTAGGAGTTTTTTCAACTTTCGAAGGGTCATTAGTTGGAGTTTCTTTAATCATTTTCTTAAGTTTGTTCATGAAGGGCAAGCGATTTGTTTTTTTTAAGTTTTTGCAAATTATTTTTAGTTTTCATTTTTTTTATTTTTTAAAAGTGAATCTTCTTTTTTGTTTTTCATTTTTAAAATTGTTATTATTGAAGTCTTTGTTGGAAAGTGATGTGTTCTTTATAAAATTATAAAACCATACCTTGATTGTCAGGAATGGAATGCAATAAAGTCAATGTTATTGTTTGTGGTGTTCATGATGTTGGAAAAACGTCTTTTGTAGAAAGATATATCCATGATAAATTTAAAGACGAAAAAGAATTAAGAGAAATACACGTTTGTTATTTTCATCAATGCATTCTCGTATGTTTCTTGTGACATTATAAAATAGGGATTTAAAACTGTTTATTTAAGTGGGCAAAGAATTGAAGTTGAGATAAATGATAGTGAACCATTTAATGAATCGATGAATAATGCCATATTAAATAAAATTGACATTTGTTTAATAATATTCTCTGTTGACAACATTGATTCTTTTCGGGCAGCACAATCATATAAAGCGGCTTCATTCAGACTAGGAAAAGAAGTAATGAAAACGTTGTTTATTGCAAATAAAAGTGATTTGAATTGGGCTTTCCCCAGAGAATATATCGAACACTGTTGTAGAAAATCGAATGTAGAGTGGAGAGAAGTGTCTTGTGTGGATGGTAATTCAGTCCAACAAATAGTAAATGATCAAATCATACTTTTTGTAAAAAGAAAAAAAGAATTAACTATTCGACCCAATAATAAAACATTGCTTTGCACACTTCATTAATCAACAAAGCACAAACTCGATATTATTTTATTAGTTTAAATCTTTAAATCCAACTGAAAACCTCAAAGTAATTCATTTTTATTTTAACAATTTTGTTAGTATAATTTACTATAATGTTTTTAGTTTTTTTAAACCCTAAATCAGGGTTTCATGTACTGCTATTTAAACCCGAAAAAAAACTAGAAAAATTAACAAACCTATCCTTGATTGTCATGCCTCAAGAAACATGGCAATCTTTGCGCAATGCGTCATGTGCACTACGACGTGTTGATGTCAAATGGGCTTGACCCTGGGAGTAATTTTTGTGTTGCCTTTTTATGGCATTTCTTAACAATTTTAAAATTTTTTTCTTATTGAAAGAATTCTAATTGAATTTAGTTATTATAATTTTTGTGCCCAATTATGGAAGAAAAAAATTTTCAAAAGACCTTTTGATTCCATCTTTTTGAATAAAAAACTTTGTAATTCCCCTCTCTTTTTCTCGAAATGCAACAACTCAAAATATGTCTTATTGGGGATTCTGGTGTTGGTAAAACTTGCGTCATTTCTCGGTTTATTAACAAGGCTTTTAATTCTGCTGAAAGTTCGACGGTTGGAGCAAATTTTGTAATTCATAATTTCTTAATTGAAGGTAAAAAGACTCAAGTAGCAATTTGGGATACTGCAAGTCAAGAAAAATACCAGTCGTTAGTGTCAATGTATTATAGAAATACTAATGGTTGTATAATAGTATTTGCTTTGGATGATCCAGAAAGTTTCTACAATATTAAATTATGGTATAACACCCTTGTTCAAACAGTTGGAAGCGATGTTGTTGTTATGATTGTTGGGAATAAAAATGATTTGAGCCAAGCCACTATTACTGAGACTGAAATAAAAGAAATGGCGGAAGAATTGAATTGTATGTGGACGACTGTGTCTGCAAAAACTGGGGATGGCGTGTCTGAGGCATTTGAAATGGTTGCAAGTAAACTCCATCCATTTGATGATGATGAAGACGAAAATGAAAGTATTGAGGAAAATCAAAAACAATCAGGTTGCTGCTAATCGATGTATTGAGAGGATTATTGGGTTTTTGCTCTTTTTTGTCAAACAGAATTGGAGTGTGTTTTCTCAGCACAAAAATTATTCTTTTATTATAAAATATTATAATTAAATTATTTTTTTTAATAACCCTTAACTAATTGGAATGGGTTTTGATAAGAAACTGAATAAAGAAGGGAGATCGGGATGGCAAGAAGAACAAAGAAGGTAGGAATTGTCGGTAAATACGGAACCAGATACGGTGCATCACTTCGTAAAGTTATCAAGAAGATCGAAATCGCACAACACTCCAAATACGTTTGTCCATTCTGTTGCAAAGAAGCTGTCAGAAGAACTGCATGTGGAATTTGGGAATGCAAACATTGCGGAAAACAAATTGCTGGTGGTGCTTACACACTTTCCACAATTTCAGGAGCCACTGTTAGATCTACTGTTAGAAGATTAAGAGATGCTAAAAACTCTCAATAATTGATAAATTGGTGATTATTTTTATATTTTGTTTTTCATAACATTTTTTATTTTGGGCTCGTTCTGACCATCACTGAGTTAAACAGAATCATCCAAGTGTTCTAACAAAACAAATATCAAACAAAGAGTAATAATTTTATATAAATTAGATTGAAACTATTTGTGGACTCGAAAATGTAAATTACAGAGGCAATATACTTTTTTCTTTAGACTGCTCAATTTAGCACAATAAACTGGACAAGAAGTATTATTACTTCTTTCCAAGGAATTGTGCAGGCTTATTAGATTAAAAAGTTTTTTGTTTAAATACTTCATGAAGGGAAACAATTATCAATAGTTTACAAGATTCTATCTTTGTTGTTTCAAACATCTCTGACTTAACTGGTTTGAACTCGAAACTTAATTGTTGTTGCTGTTCATTTTGAAAATAGGTACATTTTTCGAACAACCAAGACCTTTTACTGTAGTTTTTATGTAACTAATGACGTGGCTTTCTAAAAATTGTTTTCCACATAAAGTTGTGTACATAATCTGACTTTAAGTAAGTATTATTTAAATGGGTGTTCTAAACAAATTTAGAAATATGCAATATCTTCGAGTGTTTCAAAATAATGCAAGTTATTTGAAACTTAAGAGAAATTTATATTGAACATCAGATTATTGATGATGGTCTTCAGAATTAAAGCCACTGCTGTGGAAAATTTGTATTTACTCATTAATTGGTTACTTTTTTTTATAAATGACTGGGATATTAATTATCCAATAATCATTATGAGACTACATACATCAGAATAGTGTGTAAGAAACAATAAAAACATCTTTTCGAAAGTGTGTCATGACAGAAAACCATGCAAAGTGATTTGAATTAGACACAAGAATTTATTTTCAAATCATGTAACAAAAAAGTGGAAACATTTTTTGTTTTTTACTTTCTGAAGGCTTTAGGAATGCCACTTTTTTGTTATTGGCATAAAATAAAAAAAAAATTAAATTAATTGAATGGCTGTTATTCTTTGTTGTGTGAAATTTCGTTTACCACAAAGCGCATTTTTAAATCCATTATAATTAAAGTATGACTGGTCGCAATATGATTCATTTTTATTTTTTTCTTTTCTAACTCGAATGTCACTTCCACCTCCAAATGAGAACAAATAATTATCAAGAGATTGGTCAAACATAAAAAATGCGTATTGTTTATCTTTAATATCAAATTTCATCATTTCATTTAATCTTTCATTTGATTTCAAAGAAAATACAAATGCTTTTGGATCATTTATCCAAGCAAAATCATCTTTTGGATAATATTTATTTATTAAAGCATTAACGTAACCACCAAATTTATTGCCATCTTCATCTTCAATTAAAAATATCAAATTACTTTTATTTATGATCTTTTGGTCAAATACAGATGTACTAAAATTCCAATTATCAACATTTGAATCAAAGATTATATTTCCAACTTTCATGTTTGTCCACTTTTCGATTTGTTTTATTTCTTCATTATCGATTATGTTGTCAATTCTTTTTGTTATTTCTTCCTTTTCCTTCTTGGCCCTTATTTCCTTATATCGTATTCTTTGATTATTCCATTCATCCTTTTTATTATTAAATTTTAGTTTTATCGAATTGATTTGTTGTTGTAATGGCTCAATTTCTTTATTCACTTTTCTTTCTTCCAATTCAATAATTTTATCAATCAAGATATTATTTGATTCTACCAAATGATCTCCACCATTCTCACAACTTTTTACAACACTTTCGAATTTCTTTTTTACATTGTCAATTAAAGCAATTGTTTCTCTCCCATTTTTCAAAACGATTCCTCTTCTTTGAACAATTTCATCTAATCTATCAAAAATACTTTCTGCTCTTTTAATTGCTTCATCATCTTTTTCATTAGGTCGTTCCACAAATTTTTCATCTTTCAAATATTCTAAATAATTATTGAATTCATTTATTGATTTTTCAATGGCACTGTTAATATTTGGTAATGATTCAGCAATGTCTTTAATTGGTTTTATGTTCATTAATGATTCCATTTACAATAAATGAAAATGATTCTTTTCCAGTTGTTTTAGTGCAATTATTTTTTAAATTATCAAAAGTGCTGCACAATTGTTTTTTTTGAGCGCCTTATTGTAACAATTGGCCCAACTACTTCAAAAAAAAACAAAAAATGTACAGGAGATTTTAATTAAAATACTGCAATGTCACATAATTATTGAGAGTTTTTAGCATCTCTTAATCTTCTAACAGTAGATCTAACAGTGGCTCCTGAAATTGTGGAAAGTGTGTAAGCACCACCAGCAATTTGTTTTCCGCAATGTTTGCATTCCCAAATTCCACATGCAGTTCTTCTGACAGCTTCTTTGCAACAGAATGGACAAACGTATTTGGAGTGTTGTGCGATTTCGATCTTCTTGATAACTTTACGAAGTGATGCACCGTATCTGGTTCCGTATTTACCGACAATTCCTACCTTCTTTGTTCTTCTTGCCATCCCGATCTCCCTTCTTTATTCAGTTTCTTATCAAAACCTATTTTGTTGATAAGGGTTTAAAAGAATTTTTTTTAGTAAAATTATATTAAATTGAAACTAAACAAATTAATTATTTTTTTTTTGGTAAGAAAACAATCTTAATCAATACTTATTTATTTAATGGAAACACCAGGAGAACTAAATGATGATTTTTTTGATATGGACTCACCCATTGATGAACATGAACCAACAAGTCCTCGAGGCAATTCAGTAGTTTCATTTGTGTCAATTTTATTTTCAATGGTAGATTTAAAGGACAATGCAT
>NWBR01000310.1:30803-45902 GCA_002914575.1 Entamoeba moshkovskii
CCGCCCTTTATCAGCAATTATTAACTCAACTAATGCAATTACAAAAACAAAATTTGGAAACAATCACCCAAATTAATACCTTAAAGGAAATGTTGTACCAACTCAAATTAAGGGAAGACTCTTTGGAATTAAAAATGCAAAGGCTTCAGGATACTTTTATGCCCAATCCTAATTCCTTTTCTTTTGGATTTAATATGATGCCTTTGCCTTCTTCTGAAACACCAATGTTCCCTCCTTTACCCTCTCAAAATTCACAAGGAATGCGTGATGAAACAAATGACCCAACTAATAACCGAGGAAATCAAGATATAATAACACATGGATCCCAATTTATGCACTGGAATGATCCCCACCAAACCTCGCAATTACCATGGAAATTTTAGTTGTAATTTAAATATAGAACTTAATAATTGAAGCATTTAATTTTGTTCATTTTGAAGTGGGGGAACAGTAAAAGAGATAGTTTTGAATGAACCATTTATGGAACAATTGAAAAATAATTGTTTTTCAAAACATTTTTTAAAAGAAAGACAAAAAAGAGAACTTTAAAAATATAGGGAATGGAACCTTTAAATCAACACAACACTCTTTTACCTAAACCTCTCGAAGTTGTTGGAAATAATGATATCGATTGTAAAGTCCTTTCATTGGAAGATAATGTCGTTGGGAAGTTGGTTTCTTTAAGACCTTCAATTTCGATTCTTGAAGTTGAATTACCAAATTCGAAAGTAAATGTTACACGACCCACGGAATCACTTAGAAAATTACCGCCACTTGTCCATTCCCACTTTTGTGGCACAAAACCCACTGAATGTTTGGCTTGTTTTCTTTCATCACTTAATAGTACAACGACGTCCCCATTGACATTATCTGGTAGTAGAAGCCCTCTTCCCATATTTAATCGCAATGAAAATAAAAAGAATGAATTTAAACCTGTTTCAGCCCCACAAAAAATTGATTGTTCTCATTTACATAGAAAAGTAAAAATTGAAGCACCAAAAGATTATCCCTTAATCCCTTTGAAACCTCAAGTTCTTCCTTTACCTCCTCAGTTTTTAATTCCTCCTCAAACATTTTACGTTCCAAAAAAGATTCGATTACATTGTTTACATCATAAGAAAGTTAAGAATGAAGTTGTTATGATTGAAGAACTACCCAAAAAGAATGACTCTTTTATTTACATTACTGACCTTTCTGTTATTGATTATCTTAACCAATATTTTAAAGGTATCTCGTTAAACACTTTTATTTCATTAATTGGTAGACAGCTGAATGGTTATTCATATGATTTTGGTTGTAATAGTCATATATGTAGTTTATGTGATTCCATTGAAATGTTAAGAACAATTCAGGCGGTTATGAATGGGTTAGAGAGTGGAAAATTAACAATTCCAAATGATTGTTTAGATCCAATGGAAAGAACACTAGTTTCTCAATTATTAAATACATTTTTTATTCCACCAATGCCTTTTATTAATTCTGTTACTTCTTCTCTGTCACCAATTTCCTTACCTGTCCCTCGTATTGTACTTGGAGCTGTTAGAGAATCACAAAATCATCAAGTGATTGATATGGCAGTGGAAACATCATGGGAAATGATAACACAATGGGAAGAACAAGAATTTTCACCATTTAGTTTTAAAAAAGATATAAATTACATGTTTATTTCACAAGAAGGAATTGATTCAGAAATAGTGCAGACAGTAATTAAAGAAATAGAATTTGATTATACCAATTTCAATTTAGGAAAATTAAATAGAATTGACGATAACTGTGTTGTTTCAAGTTTATTTGATGAATTAGAAATTGATGAAATAATAAAGAATCATCAAAATGAAATTGATAATAAAAAAATAATTGTGTTGTTTGATAATAAAGATGGAAATGAAGAAGAATATTTGTGTAAAATTATTGCTTTAAAATGTAAATTAAATCTCTTAAATGACTCTAATTATTCTGAAAATATCTTTTTCATTCCATTAACTTCTTTACTAAAGGGTAGCTTACGTGAAATGGCAATTAGAATTTGTTTTTCTTTGTATTCTTCTCATAGAAGATATAGACCAACTCAATACCCCAATTCTGCTGCTCAGGCATTACCAAATTTCCTTGAAGAAGGACATTTGATGAATGAACCATTATTTATTATTTCACCACAAAATGTTGAATATGTGAATAAAGTAATGATTGGATATAAATATAAACAAAATGGTATTATAAGTTGTCTTATTAATTTTACAGGGGAATTACAAGAGGTTGGGTTTGATCATTCAATGAAAGAAATGTGGGATAGATGGATTTGTTTTATTCAAACAACAACAAGGAATAATTGGCAAATAACATTTACCAAAATCGGAGATATAGAAACTGACGAATTAAAAAGGTTGGGAGAATTAAAAGATTCAGCTCTAAATCAATTCAACGGTATTATTAGTTCAATTTATATAAGTTGTTGTGATGTATATGGTAGTATGCTTGTTTCTGAAGAAGAATATGAATTATTAGATAATAATAAAGGATTTTACAAAATAAATGACACATTTTCACCTTCAGTTGAAATAAAAGGAGAAGGAAGAGCAACATATTATTCAGTTGTGCCATCATTAATTGGGAAAGGATCGACAGTTGGTGGTTATTCAATAAATTTATATGACTCGAGTGAAGAAGAATTAAATAATATGATGAAAATATTTCATAATTTATCATTTTTAAATAGTGATCCATTAAAAGAAGAAAGATGGTCTCTTCTTCCTAAACATCTTCATATATTACAAAAATACGATCTTTATTTGGACTTGACTGGTCTTTGTGAGCATTGATTGTTTTGGTGAAGTTACTTAATTTTGATTTTTCAATTCAAAACATCAAGTTTTTAAAAGAAATAAAATGAAAACAAAAAAAACTCAAAATAAAAATCATTTCAAAGTTACGACTGAAAATGTCACAATATATTGGTACTAATTTAACTGACACTATTGATGGAAGAGTTTTAAAAAGTCAAGAAGAAAATCAAAGTATTTGGATGTTGTTTAACAGGATTTTATATTCATTATCGAAATCCCAATTGAACAGTAAAGATTTGGAATATTCAATCAACCAATTAAAAACTGCAAATCATGAAGTTGTTGTCAAATACCCATATTTTGGTAAATTACAAACAGAACTGTTCAAAAATCTTTTTAATTCTCAACAATTTGTGTGGGAAGAATATTTACTTTTGTCAGAATTTCTTTATTCCACGACTTCCTTTCAACTAACAAATGAAGTTGTGACTTATTTTAGACAAAATAAACGTTATCTGTTTGAAATATTATATGGCTTTAAACAGAATTGTATTGGAGATGAAAAAGTAAGGGACCAAATGGTAAAGATATTACTTGTATTTCCACTTTGGGAATGGAGCGAATTTTTAATAAACGACATTGAAAAACCAAACAACCCACACCCCACTGAAATAGTCAATACGAATGTTCCTTATATTGGAATAAGTAATATTGGAAATACGTGCTATATTAATTCTTCTATTCAATTATTATTTATGTGTGGGCCATTCAGACAAGCAATGATTAATTCCAGAGGGTTATTGGGCATTATATTTGAAAAATTGTGTAATCAGGCAAGTCACATTGATTTAAATAAGGAGATCATTGAAAAATTGTGTGGACATACAGTTGTTATTGGAGAACAAAATGATGCACTTCTTTTTATCAATGATGTTTTGGATGTTGTGAGAACTCAGACACAACAAGTGCCATTTCAGGTTAATACAAAGATGGTAATGACATGTTTGAATTGTCTTTGCATAAGAGAAAAAAAGGAAACATGCTTTACTCTGAGTGTTGGAACTGAAAAAAGTGTTGTTGAAAGCATAAAAAGCTATACCAGCGACACTGAAATGATATTGGAATGTGATAGTTGTCATAATAAAGGACCGCACAAAGTTTCCCAATCATTTACTACTTTAACCTCACTTATTGTTTCAATTAATAGGGTTTCATCAACACTTGTTAAGAATGATTGTCACGTCAGTATTGATCCAAATATGTTTGGATATAAGTTGATTGGTGCGGTTCTACATCAGGGATCTTACATGGGTGGTCATTATACTGCATTAGGACTTGGATATGATGGGAAATGGTATTGGTTTAATGACAAGATTGTTACAGAAATTAGTTTTGAGAGGGTAATGGAGTTGAGTTGTGGTGGAAGTGAACGAGGATGGAATGCCTCTGCATTGTTGTATTCAAAAGAACCCATAACACCTCCAAATACTGGTAGTAGGAATTATACAAAAGAACAAATTCTGTCGAAATACGTTTTTGACTCTCCCAACTTCCATGGAATCATTAAGAGATGTGCTGAAGGTATTGAACATCTTTCTTTAACAGAACAACAATTATTTATTAATAAATATGAAGGTATCATTAAAAAAATCCCTCAAAATGAAATTTCAAGTATTATTTTAAAAGAGAGCGCAGGAATGAGATATAGAGAACTTGCCAAAGAAGTAGAATCTTTAGAGCTAACACAAGCCTATATTATGAGCGGGAAGAAAAAAGAAGAATTATTTGTTTTATTGAATAATGACTGTGATAAAAATGGGTACATCCGAAGTTTAATTTGGTTTTTAACAACAAATCTGCCCGATAAAATGCCAGAATATTCAAGTCCATTACATAAAAGGGCTTGTGACATATTGGAAAAAATTGATGGGTTTGGAGTTGAAATTGACTTTGACCAAATTAGAAATTTTATCAACACAACAATACAAAGAAAATATTCCGATTCAACCCCTTATTACAATATGATTTCACTTATGTTATATGTTCTTAATAATAATTCTTATTCACATTTAATAATTGAAACTATAATGCCAACTAATTTTAAAATGATTGAAGATCCACCGAAATATTCAACGATTATCAAAAATCAACAAAAACTTATCGAAAGGTATTTTTCTGGTGCTTTGGAACAACTTCAAACTTTCTTTTTATACGTTTTGGTTGACGTTTGTTTTTTTGTTTTTTTCCAAAATATTATTGAAACTAATCATTCGTTTAGATGTCGGCCTCGCAAAGAAGCGTTAATATTTATGTTGAAGGAATGTTGGACGCAATGAGTAAAATCCCCCTTTCGTCTTTGGTCCAACAAAAGTTTAAAGTGAAGTTTAGTGGAGCCCAAACCCACATTCCCCCAGCTTTAAAACAAAGTTTTGAACTGTTTTTTGCAACACAAACATCATATATTTGCAACTAATTACTCTCATTCGTCCAATCGTTTTTGTTCTTTCTATTTTTATGCCCAAACCAACTTTTCGTTTTTGTTTTTTAGTTGGGAATGAAAAGTGAAATCGGAGATCATTTTTTGAATGAAAAGTTTTTAGTTGTGCTCAAAAGGGGTTCAAAAAATGGAAGGGATCTGTAAAATCACAATGGAAAGTGGTAAAGGAAATTTACCTCCACACCCATTTGCAAAAAGTTTTCCTGACAAATATAATACCCAAGCTGAAGAATTTTACGAACGGTCAATTCAGCTGAGAAAAGAACAAGAGAGATATCGAATGATGCAGCAGGAAAGATATTTGCTAACAAGGCCAATGTCCTATCTCGATATTGTCCCTCGGTGTTGTGGTTATCAGTTACCTTCTTTATTTGAGCAAAACAAATACTCAGCAAGGATTGAGCCATTGAGCCGTGCATTACCTTCAATAAATGACAGATTTGGTGTGCCTACCGAATTACCAAAACAAAATCATCGTTTGTTGTTATTTTTTAATGACCATTTATTATTTGGGACTTCTTTTTTTCTCTTGCCTTTTCGATTTATTTTTTCAACCCCTTTCTAATTTAGTTGTTACTAACGTTAAAGGAGAAGAAACAGCCTCCCAAACAAAACCAGCCCTTCGGAAACAAGTGATAAAGTCCCCTCAGGAAAACACTGCAATAACTCCCAAACCAATTGAACAGAGAAATGAAGAGAAAAAAGATGATAATAACGATGACACAATTACTGAAATTGCGAGTGAAACAGAGGAAATGTTGATTGAGCCCATCGTAGAGCAAAAACCGAAACGAAATGGAGGAAAAAAGAAAGAAGTTGCCGAAAAAAGGAAGAAAGAAATTCCAAATGTTGAGGAAGACGTCGATGAGGTTTTTATTCATGAAAAAAGAAAAAGGAGAAGTTATAACCGAAAAGGTGCTGGGAAAAGAAAAAAAGACCCATTAAAAAAGGATGAGGGTGAACTTGCGGAAGAAAGTAAAATTATAACTGAGGAAAGGGTTGAAAATGAAGAAGACAAGGGAGTTACGGGGATTATTGATGGGTTGTCTCAAATTGGAATAAAGGAAAATGAGGATTTGGAGTTAGTTCGTTTAAAAACAAATGTTGAGGAAAGTAATATCCCACTGAATGGTGAAATAAGTAAACATCTCAATACATTTAACTCCACAACCGAAAGAAAACAAGTTGAATTGGTTCCTGTTAAGTTTTATGATAACACTGTTATTGAGGATAAAGATGAACAGGTTGAGCTAAGTACAATTCCATTTGAAAAAGAAGAAAAAAGGTTGGAATGTCTTGAGATTCAAGACCACAAAAAAATGCTTATAATTGATGAAAATCAAAAAAGGATTCCCGAGTTATTCATTCTGAATCAAGGAAGTTATCCGCTTGTGGAATGTTCACAAAAAATCCCCATTATACAAGAGAAAGTAAATTATATTTGATTTTGTTTGTATTTGTGTGTTGGGTTTGGAAGGAAATATAAAAATACAAAAAATAAATTAGCATTGGGGCTGGATGAAGGCAAAGAAACTATTTTGTGCATCCCCATCACAGGGATAATAAAAAAGTGTATAGCCTTGATAATTTTCTTCGAATGATTGTTGAAAGGTAGGTTCTATTGCATTCATAATTGGTTGTATGGGACTTATTGTGTAGACCAAGCTGGCCAAGTCAAATTGTTGTTGATAGCTCGGCAAAGTATTGATGCTGAAGACAACTGTATTTTTTTTAATATCTTGGTCCATAACTTGAAGTATTGATTTACCCATTTCAATCAATAGTTGTTTGTCATAAACTATTGATGATTTTACAATAGAATTGATTCTTACAAGTTTTTCAGTAAGACGAGCGGTCTTGACTTTCTTTTCATCAATTACATACCCTTCTTGCAACAATAAGTAAATAAGACCATTGTTCATTTGAGCTTCTTTTGTTCTTTTGGCTTGTTTTTTTGTCATTTTTGAAATAGTTTCTTCGTCCAATGCCTTGTAGCTCAGGCCAGTAAGAAGGGTTTGGGACAACTCACAAATTTGTTGTGTGCTCAACACTTGCCCATTTTTACTAATTGTTTCTGGAAGCAACATTTTAACAGTTTTGGTTGTTTTCTTTGATCTTCTGACAACAACCTCATAACCCTCAGACACAAGCAAGTAGATCATGGCATCGAAAATGATTGTTTCATCATTTCGGCTTTCTCTCTTTCTTTCTTTAAGCATTTCCATTCTCTCTAAGCTTTTATTATTCTCATCCTTGAGTTTGCGTGACATTAGCATCAGGTTTTGTTCTGTTTGAAACCCACAGATCCGAACTCATTAAATTGGACGATAGCCCTATTTTTACCAATCTCAATTATCATTTGATTGGCTGAAACTCCGAAATTATCCTGAGACAACGTAATTTATGTTCAGCATGTAATTTTATTCAAAAAAGGAATAAAAAAGAATGGAAACAAAGAAACCAGTGAACATAAAATCAATTAGAAACAATCAAAAAAAATTGTTTTACGCGTTTCATATTGAATCCTTTGATTTTTAGATCACGCCGAATTTTCTTTCTCAAACAACTCATATTTTTGGGACTAGACAAAACCCTTCTTGTGGGGGCTCGGCACAACTTTTAGTAACACTTTACTTGCTTTGTTTCTTTAAGTAATGGAATCTAAATACTTAAAAATCAGTTTGCATTATCTTAACGACACGTGGTTATCCTTTTCGGTAATTCATTTTCTCGAGCGTTAATCTCAAATTCGTTTGTCTTCGATTAAAAAAAACTCAAAATGAAACTGGAATAAATAAAGGTTTTGGCTTTGGATTGATGGAAATTCCAAAAACGTATTACCCAACTCAACAACAAAACATTTATTATAATTGTATTGATCACCGCTTTTATTACTTTTCGTCAATTGACTTTTTTAACAAAGAAAGGTATGATAGAATTGATAATGTAACAACACCAGTTCACCACGTTTATTTGGTTTCTACTCAGCCCAAACCGATAATACGATATTCTTTGCCTCAAAATCCAATTCCTTTAAAACAGTTTTTTACTTCAAATACATTGACTGAATCAATTCTATTAACTATTTCCCGTCAAATTATTGAATCACTTGCGACATTACATTCAAATGGAATTTATCATGGGAATTTATCATTAGAAACCATTTATATTTGTCCAACGACGTATGAAATTGCGTTTGTTGATTTTTTATTCCCAAAGTCTTCAATTGTTTCTGATCCATTTTTACCCACTTTACACAGACAAATAACTTTCCCTAAAATGTCTTCTTTATTTCAAAACGACATCGCCACAATCCCTTGTCTTTTAATGTCCCCCTTCTCAAACAATTCTTTCAATGAATTCATTTCTGATCCAAATTCGCAACTCAACAAATGTTCTCCTTTGATTGGCCAACTGCTTCGTTCTTATCTAAACTCTCCATTTCCCTTTCAAACTTCGATTAATTTCTTTCAGGCCGTTCCAGATAATGTTGATTACTTACTCTCTCATTTCCCTGCATTGTTTTTAACATCATACTTCAGTGTAAAATATTCAACTTCTTCTTCTCCTTTTCAAAATTTCATTGTGTCCACACCCCTCCCATTAATGTTCATTCCAAACATTTCATTGTCTCTTTTAAATACAACTTTCATTAGTCAAATCCCGTGCAAATGTACGCCAATTCAACCCAAATCATCATTTGGTTCATTTTATTTGGAGGGCAGTGAAATATATTTTAATTTACCACGAAAAAAGTATTATTCGACTGCATTAGCACAAATGGTATTCATATTATTGGGGCCATCAAGTGATGGTTTGACTCATTTCAATTTCAATTCAATTGATCTCAGCGAATTTTTAAATGAACCAACCGAGCCATCATTGAATTGCAAGCCATTGAAGATTTCGTTTGGTCCTCTCCACCAATATTACTCTCAAATTCCTTTCAATACGCCTCAGACTTCTTTAAAAAGAAAACAGTTTCTTTGCGAAAAACAAAAAGTAATTCTCATTCCCCAGATCAGAGAAAGAACAAATCACTTTTTACTTCTTAATGTTGCTGCAAAATTGCGTTCAGTTGGAATTGTTGTTCAATGCAAAAAATCGATTGAAGAATTAAGTAATGAGGGAGACGACAGTAGAATAGTATTACTTGAAAATTTGAAAAAAGTGAGTGGATATGTTGTCGATCCATCGATAACTGCAAGTGAATTGGATGAATTGTCAAAAAAGAAATTAGGAATTATGGCGTGTGTTGAGTCAGTAATGAATAGTTGTTTTAAAAAAGAAATAAAAGGGTATGCAACCTTTTTTTCTGGTGAGGAGTTAATTCAACTCTTAAAACCAAGAAATGATGTAACAGAAAGTATTGCAACAAAGACTTGGCGCAGTAAGATTTATGGTGTTACATCATCACTTACCAAAAAAAAGACTTCGGCCACTAAAAATTCCAAACACGTCCAAAAGCTGAAGAAAGGATTTGAAAATGAATTGAAGAAGGGAATTAAAATGTTAAAAGATAATTAGTGTATGTTTTATAATTGCAACGTTTATTCCTGTAGAGAAATTTATTGTTATCCAAAGGCGTCTGGCAAAGATGAGTTTTTGTTTTATTTTTGATAAAAAAACTACATGTACCCCTCCCAGTTGTCTCTCTTTTAAAATTTAAAATTGTAGTGTTCTCAACGCCTGTTTTGGCCCTGTCAACTTGACTCTTCTTAGTTTCAATTCTAAATTTGTGGTCATGGATTTTTTAGCACTCAATCTTTAGAGTTTTTACCCCCAAAAAACACCACCTCCTTCTAATTCAAACCTTAAAAACCCATTGGCCAAAAATAATCATTTTCCAAAGCTCTTTACTCACTCCATATTTTGAAAACTTTGTTCTCAAAAACTTAAAACATTTAATTGATGGCGTTTGTTCATGTAGGTCACAACTTCAATTCAAAACAATTATTAACATTGTAGTTCAAAATATAAGGTTGTGTTCATGGGAGATTCTGATGTTGGTAAATCATCCATTGTGAAAAGGTTTATGGAGGATTCTTGGTCTGAAGAAAAACCATCCAACCAAGGAAAAGGTGTCTACGTCAACAAAGAATTTACTGTCGATGGGCAAATTGTGAAATTTGAAATGGTTGACCTTGCTTTTGATATTGAGGCGACTGCCTCTGACTTTTCAGGAGCCAAGGGGTGTCTTGCTGTATTTGATTATTCAAACCCTGACAGTATTGAAAATGTTCGTAATTATCTTGGGATCGCAAATAGATTTGTTTCAGATGACAATTTCTTCAAGTGTATTGTTGGAAATAAGTGTGATGCCGAAAAGAGGATTGATGATGGCAAACTTCAATCCCTTTCTAATTCTCTTAATGTCCCCAAAGTGTATTCGTGTTCAGCCAAAACTGGCGAGGGAATAAAAGAAATGTTTGATGATATTGCAAGATCATTCATTGGAAACAGTCCAGCCAATGGCAACAAGGGTGGTAAAAAAGATAAACCAAAGAAAGAGAAGAAAGGTGGTTGTGTAATGCTTTAAAAATGAATTGAGTGGGTTGAAATCGATTTAAAACTTCAATTGTTTTGTTGAGGAAAAGAAATTTTCATTTTGATTTTTTTAAGAAAATGAAAAAAAGTACATTTAAATTACAGTCTACTGATGGTTAGTTGGTGATGGAATCAATTCCCCATTTGCAGTTAAAAGCAAATATGGATTTTCTGACAGTGAAATTTCATCATTTGAAGAAAAGGATGTGGTGTGGTGCGTTTGGTTTATTGGAGTTGCTTTTGTGGGAAGGAAGAAAGAATCATTCGGAAGGGGTTGAATCATTGAAATAGATGATTTTCTATGAGAAATGGGCGATAAAGACTCTCTGGGTATTGTGTCCAGTGATCGACGAGTGGGTGGTGGTTGCATGACTATAAACTTGAAATTGTGATTTTTCGTCACTTTTTGTTTTTTTATTTTTTTTAAATAATTGAATGTATGTCAGTAACAAAATTTTTTAGTCACCCACGACTCACTGAATTTTTTTGAAGTAAAAAAATGTAAGTGGTTTTTATTGCAAAGGTGTTGTAAAGTCACTACAAGTGATTCGTTAAGATTTTGTTAAAAAGAAATTATTTTGAACAATAAATTAGTCCTTTTCAAAGTTGCTTTGGCTCAGAACAAATCCCTCTGTAAATAAAACTATATTTTGCTTTCAATTCTTTTTCATTGACTTTTAGACCTGCAATACCGCACAGAAACACAATAATCCCCAAACTTTTTTCTCTTCAGGCGCATCATCCAAGTATCGCGTCATTGACTTTTTTAATGGATTTTCGCAGTATTGATGCGTGGCTATATCCCCTGGAACACCATATTTTGTTTCATAGCTTCGAGACTTTCTAATTCCCTTAATCTTTTTCGATATCTCAATATCTCTTTCACAACGGGTATCTTGAAAAGTTGTTTAAATTCATTGGAAATAACTACAAAACAAACCAAAATTTTGTTTAGAGGATTGTCTGCTTCAACTTGTGTGTTTATTAATATAATTACTCTTCCCCACAAATTTGTTTATTCTCCACTTCATTAATCCCAAAATATTTAATAATTTCAGATTCAAGGGAAGATGGCTCGGAACCTCTACACCTGCGAACCAAAGGTGAAATAAGCTTTTCTCCAATTTCCTTAATATCTTTTTCGGAATACGTGTTTGGTCCTGATTTTTCCACATCAATGTTTGCTTTTTTCAACAAACGAATACCCGCAGTATTAACTTCCACCTTTTTCGTTTCATCACTCATTTTCATATAATCACTTTCATAAACAACCCTTTTTATTCCAGCAGCAATAACTAATTTTGCACAATGAATACAACAAGCGGTAGTGACATAGAGAGTGCATTTATCGTCAATAGTAACACCAGAACGAGCAGCAAATGCAATACAATTTTGTTCAGCATGAAGTTCGTATTTTTCAGACCAATCGTGATGTTTTTTTTTAAAAGTATCATCTTCTTCTGTAAAACGATCACAACAATGCTTCAAACCAGAAGGAGCCCCATTATAGCCACTACTAATTACTCTATTATCCTTTACCAGAATAGCTCCTACTTGTAATTTTCTGCAAGTGCTATGCTTGGCATATTCATTGGCAATTCGAATGAAAGTACCATCCATTGAAAGACTTTTGGAAACTGCAGGACTGTTGGAAAGTCGAAGACTGTTGGAAGCCCGTCGAGGAATTGATTTAGATGACTCATTACTTTCGTCAAGTAAATTACTTGGCTGTTTTTCCATAAAAAAAACTGAATGTTATTTTCAAGTAACTTTTCAAAATTAATCGAAATTAAAATCCAAATTTTTACATTAACTAAAAACCACCACACAATAAGATTTCAAAAAATTGAAAAAAATTAGAAATTCTACATAATCTAAAAAACATCCAGTACGTTCATGAAGAAGTTGGACGTTTATTCAATGCAAATTGTTGTTCAATTTCTTCAAAGTGAAGAGGATTTAATTAACTCAATTACCGTTAATTCCAAATTCCAAAATTTGTTAGATAGAATGCGTATAAATCCAATTCAAATTACATCTACATCTAAACATTTATTTAAACAAATCCAAACCCAACAAATCTTTTCAGAATACGACACTATTATTGAAGGAATTAACAATTACATTATCAATTATGTTGTTAATTATAAGCAATATTTAAAAGAAAAGAAGAAAGGGAAAAAATTCAAAAAAATAATGTACACAACCAAGAATCGGGACAAATTTGGTGATAGTATACCTAATGGTGTTCATATCGTTGATCGTTTTTGTTTTGAAGATTGCGCAATTAAGAAGATCGAAATTCCAACTTCAGTGACCGAAATTGGTCAAGGAGCATTTCATTTATGCGAATCTCTGAAAGAAATTACCATCCCAACATCTGTTCGAGTTATAGGCGAAGAAATGTTTTGTGAATGTCCAGTATTGTGGAACATTCAATTACCAAGCAGCATTGAAGTCCTCCCTTGTAGTCTTTTTTCTGAATGTGTGTCGATAACGAAAATTCATATTCCTTCTTCCATTACAAAAATTGGGGATAATTGTTTTGTAAGTTGCCAAAGCATTGAAAAAATTGAAATAAATTCAAATATAAAATATTTAGGCGATAGCTGTTTTTCTAATTGTGACGCATTAACTTCCGTTGTTCTTATTGGCCAAAAGAGTGTGCCTAAATCATGTTTTGAGAATTGCTCAAATTTGATTTTGATTCAATTGGATGATTGTCTTGAAGAAATTGGAAGTGATGCTTTTTCAAATTGTTCCCGATTGGTTTCACTTCATTTCCCCACTAATTTGAAAAAAGTTGGTTCCAAGGCTTTTGCTAACTGTGAATCTCTTGAACGAGTAGTCATGCCCCTGAGTGTTGTCATTATTGGGGACAAGGCGTTTATGGGATGCCAGAATTTGAAGGGCTTAATAATTCTTAACGATAAGTGTCATATTGGAAATAGATTGTTTGAACATTGTTTTTCACTCACTGAAATTAAAGTTCCACTGATAAAAGGTTGTTATCCATGTGAAGTATCTCCAGAAGAACTTTTGATTTTGACAAAGAATAATATACCGTGTAAATGTTGTTCAAAAGTAATTGAATTTTCAGATCAACTTGACTCTCTCATTATTGATGATGGAATAGAAACGCTTGTTGATTTTCTTCATGCAAAAAAAGATCAAGTAACTTCGCTTTACATCCCTTCATCATTAACTGCAATTGAATCAATTCAGAAAATTAAATTAAAATCTCTTAAAGAAATAAATATTTCGCAACTTGCAAATTATGATTTATTGGGAAAAATTGAAATGAATTGGATTACAAGCGTAAAACTACCTTTGGGTTTGAAGGTGATCCCTTCAAATTGGTTTTGTTTTTGTAAAACTGTAAGTATTCACATCCCCACTTCAGTAACAAGAATAAAAAAAGAAGCTTTCAATTCTTGCAAAAAATTAGAATCTATCTTTATTCCTTCTTCTGTTGTACATTTTGGGAAATACGTTTTTCAAGGTTGTGATTCATTAAGGCAAATTACCTTTGAAGACATGAATTTCATTGTTCAAAAAATTGTTACTTACGAAGAATATTTGAAATATAAACAAAACAAAATAATTTGTAGAAAGGTTACGATTTGTAAAGAATCGAATTTAACTGAATTACCAACAGATTGTGATATAGAGATTGCTTATGAATTACCTGACTTGAAGCTAAATGAAATACCATCAAACGTTGTTAGTATACATAGTATATCATTTCTAAATCAAGAATTAACCTCATTAACAATCCCCTCCACTGTAACATATATTGTTCCTGATTGTTTAACTTCACTCTCAAATTTGAAAGAATTATCATTTTATAAACAATTAGCATTTTCTTTTCCTGGTTTGGTCAATGGTTTAACAACTTTAATCAAGATTAACGTCATTGATGGAAGTCTCAGTGACCTAACTGTTAATTATAATTATCATTTCTTTATGAAATCAAAAGGGATTTTTCTAAAAAATATTGTGTCTGATGATGTGTCTGCAGAAAAAACAAAAGATAATTCCAAAAAACCAAAAGTAATGGCCACTTATTTTAATTATTCAAATTTAAATATAACAACAATTAGTTCATTAAATATTAGTCACTTCCATTTACATTATTATTTGGAAAGAATAGAATTAAGTGAAGATATCAAAGAAATACCAAACTTTTGTTTCATGAGATGTTATTCATTGAAAACAATCAAGATACCAAATGAATGTCAAAGAATTGGAATGTATGCATTTAAACATTGT
>NWBR01000315.1:0-73204 GCA_002914575.1 Entamoeba moshkovskii
AAGTGAAAATCTAATTAATTATTTTTTTTGGAAAATTAAAAAAACTTAATTCTAAAAAAAATTCCCGATTTTAATTTTATAACAACTTAAATTATAATTTTGAATGAGTAAAAATCTATAATTTCATTGAAATCTTTCACCTTCTTTTTTAATTCACGATGAATAAGAGGTGACACCAAAGAAATCTTCAGTGTTATCGATATTATTTTAATATATCTATTAATCTCAGGTGCCATTTTCAAATATCGTAAACATTCTTTGACCAAATTTGAAGCACAACTAACGTTTAAAACAAAACGTTTTAGTTGAATCAATTCGTCATCGTAAATTTCCTTTTTACTCAATGCCCCTTTAAGTACTTTCATTGCACAATCATTAATTTTTTGAGTTGGGTACTTGTTTATTATTTCATTAATCAAATGCTCATGGATTTCTCCACAATTAAATTTCATAATAACATCGTCATCAAAAGGATAGATATCTTGTTTAATTGCTTCCAAAATGAATGAGCATGCAATCTGTCCTTCATTCCTATTGTATCTTTGATTTTTTATAATCCCAATAGATAATCTAACTGCGGTACTCAGTTTAATTTGCTTCAAATGATATAATTCTTCAATAATTTTGATGCCATGCTCATTACCATTTTGGACTTCTCTTACAATGGATTCAACAAAAATAGGTTCTTCATGTTGTTTAATTGCTGCAATTATCATTGCTTCTCCCCATTGCAAATATTCTTTCAAAAAAATATTTGAAACTTTCTTTAAAACTTCCTTTGCGATTTCCAAATCCATTACTTCTGCAATCCCTTTGAATATTTCTTTGCTTTTTTCTGGATTTCTTTTTATTATTACTGTTCGAACGAATGACAATGTATTTCCAATATATTTAAAATTCTTGTTCACACCTTTGATTAAATCAATTAAAATTGGGTCAGAAGCTCTTTGAGAAAGCAAATGGTGAATATTCTTTGCTTCAATTCTTTCTAATAATTCATTATCAACAATAGTTTTCCTTGTTTCTTCATTTTCTTCACTTGAAATTCTTTCGTAAAACAACATGTAAGCACTTGTAGTTTTACTGCCAAACCAAGTTTCATTTTCTGCATCACCAATTGTCCTATCATTAAAACAAACCCATTTACCATTTATCAGTCTGTTACTTATATAATGTCCCCCATGTGCACCACCACTGTGAATAACAATTCCAACTAATTTGTATTGAGTTCCGCCATTAACATCTTCGCAACAATATTTTTTCAAGTCAATTTCATTTGGATATTCAAATTTTCCATTATATTTCACGATTTCGAACTGGTCATTGTATCCAAATCGTTTTAAATGAAAAACTAATATATTTGGCAAATCAACAAATTTTTCACTCCTTTGGGCATCACTAGCTTTTCCACATTCTTCACATCTGTAATCACATAGAATTGAACCATCACACAATGATTGTAATGACTGTTCCATTGTTTGGCAATGTTCTACTTCCAATGCACTACAACAAAATGGTTCATTTCGTTTAACAACATGACTGCATTGACTTCTGATTGATATTTCCATTTCTCCTTTGAATAATTCCATGGCCTGGATAACGTTTGGTTCAGTTTTGCAAGTTTCCATTGAGGAAATGGTAGTATTAAAGAATTCTTGTGCATCCATTTGTTCGTGAACATTAACTTGTTCGTAACTACTCCCGTGAGCCATTTTACAAAATTCTTTTGTGTCTGTCACCTGAAGAACACTTTCTTGCATTTCAATAAATAAATCTTGAAGGGCTTTAATCATTTGGTAGTCTAAATAATCATTTTTTTTGGTGACAACAAACTCTTCTTTGATATTTTCAATTGCAATTTCCTTATCTTCTAAATTCTTTTCCTTTTCCGTCCTTTCTTGGGCATGTTTATTTTTTATTCCGTTAAAATCGGAAAGTTTCACATTTTTCATAACATCTGCCATTTGTTTTTGAGTTAATTCAACGCTCATTTCTTTATAACTTGGCACTATAATTTTCTTTTGAAACAATAAACTTCGAAAATGTTGTGAATGAAACAATTGTTGCAAAATGCTATTCATGTAACATGTACATCCTTGATTAGCTAAACCTCCCCATTTCTCTTTTCTCATTTCAAGTAATCCCCCACAATCTTCCATTGTAGCCAATAAATCATTGTAATATTCACAAATGTGCTCCTTTTGTTCTTGTTCAATATTTTTGAAACATTCACAAATCATTTCGACGAACTCTTTTCTGTTGTCTTCTTTCAGTAAACATGTTCCTTGTTTTTGGAAAACTGTATTCATTAGTTCAATTATATATGGTTGGATTAATATTTGTTTTTCTTTCATTATTTTTAAAGCTCGAACGCTAAACTTATATCCCTTTCCGCCATTTCTAATATTTTCTATCATCTTTTTAATAAAGTCATCTTCATTTGAATATCTTTTATCAATAAATTGTATTATTATTTCGTAACATTCTTCAACCAATTCAGTTGGTTCTTCTAAATGTGGTATCACTGTTTCAAATAATTCATCATTCATAGTTTCCTCTAAAATTCGTTTTATTGGTTCGGCAATGACTTCTTTATCCCAATCAATTTTCTTTGAATTTCTTAATAACAATATGTAACAAAACGTCAATGATTTTTTGTCAATATTTATTTCCTTGATTCTATGACCTAATTCCACAATCCTTTCCTCCGAAATCAAAAATATTTCATTTGGCATATTTTTTTCGTTTTTAAGTAAAACTTCTGCAATTAATTTTGTGTTTTCACTCTTTTCTTTAATTCTATCACAAAATATATCAATCAATTCTTTATAAACCTCCACTTCAATTTTTTCCATTACATGTAATCTGGCGATTCCAATTTTTTCCTTTTCTCTTTTAACTAATTTAATTTCTTTTTCTTGCCATTCGATAAATTCATTGATTTCTTTCAACAAAATCAATCCAATATAATAATATTCATCCTTTTCAATAATACCAATAACTTTTTCAAATTCTTTTTCTTTAAAACGAAACTCTTTATTAATTCGTCCATTCTTTACAATAACATTTTCCTTCACATCCTTTTTATTTTCTTTCACTACCCCCTCATTATTAACTCCCCCTTCTTGTATGAAAATTTCCATTTTACTTTCACCCTCGACAATATTTCCGATGATTTCATTACTTTCAACCTTTTCTCCATCAATTAATATTTCAAATGAATAATTTCCCTTTTCTATTAATTGTTTTATTCTTTCTGTTGCCTCAATCTCTCGATCACATATAGTTGAAAAAATATCAATAACAATTACATTAATTGGGGTTTCAACATGATACTCCTTTTCTTCAATCTCACACACCGCTCCCAATTTTTTTTTTGTTCGCTTCACTTCAGAATTAACTTCTTCAGAAAACATTTTATACATTTTAACGTTTTCACTGGAATCATATATAATTGCCATCCCTTTCACCTTTAATTCCGCCTGTTTGATTCCATTTTTTTCTTTGACGACACGACGCAATTTAATTTTTCCTTCTTTTTTCCAATTAAGTTCATTTCTTTCCTTTTTCTCTTTCATTATTTGAACACAACCTTGAATCATTCGAGCCCCTGTTTCACTTGGATTTTTAACAAAAGCAATCAATCCATCATTAATAAAATCTTTCAACCGCGATTGATATATTTTCATAATAATATTTTGTATTCCCCAATCTTCTGATTTCATTGCCATTTCCCAAAGTAATTCAATTCCATATAACTTTTGATAATCAATTGTTATCAAGTTTGAATTTGAATCTAAAACTAATCCATTTGTAATAATGGTATTGTATTGAATAAATGTATTTCTCACTAGAATACAAGCACAACCTGGCAATGGTTGTGTCAAAAGAATATTCATCATATCTTCGACGTGAGTGCCAATTACATTAGGGACAAGCCATTTATTTATTTCTTTAAACCCAACCAGTTTTATCACCCCCAAAACACAAGAAGGAAATAAAGAAGGTTCATTATTGCCAAATTCAATCAATACTTCCTTGAGATATGGAATATCATTTATTATCGACATATCTATAAGTTGTTTAATATCACCGATATCATTTCCAAAAGGAGCAGTTTTGTAAATAATTTTTAAGGCGTTAACAATTGAAGAATCGTTTGACCTTCCCATAAATTCTTTTATCAAATTTTTCCGAAGTAAAACACAAAGGGATGGTACTTGAGTCATTGGAATTACGTCTTCCTCAATAAAACGAATATGTTTACTTATCAAACTTAGTGAATTGGTTGCTTTTTCAAGAGAAATTACTTGTGAATTGATGAGTTTACAAAGGAAATGTAATGATTCAATTTGCCCTTTTTCTGAGCCATTCATTATCAAATCAACAAAATAAGTCTTTTCGTTTGAAGGTAATTTGCTAAATAATTCCATTATTACGTCTTGTGCCCTTAAGGCGATTGGGCCAGATAAACGTTCTGCAGTTTGATAAAGTTTTTTACAAAAGTCCTTTGGTAATAAACCACTTTGGAATAATCTTGAAATAATTGGAATTGAATGACGAAGTAACTCTTCATGAGGACATGAAAGAATCAAATTTATAATGAAATTCGAATTATTTTTCAAGAAATGTTGAAGTTCTTTTTTTGAAGCAATCCGATGTGGGTATTTGGATTTTGGTGCTTTCTTTTCATATTTTGTAAATGAATAAAAAAATGAATTTTCAGCGGCATTGTCTTCATATTCAAGAAATTCTATCTCGATTTTTCTGAGAGAACTAATTTGCAAATCAACTCGATTACTTTTTAATTCATTTACTAAGATTTTTTCTCTTTCCCTAAAATCGATTGGTGGCCGTGTTGTTGAAGATGCTGTTTGTGTTGACATACTCTCTTTTTCTCAGTTTTTTTAATTTCTTGTTTTCTTTTTTCGATTCTTTGTGAAAAAAAACTTCATATGTTATTTTCATTAAGCAAACAGCCATTATTTTTTTTACAATCAAGCCCTCTGCGCAAAGATCAATGTTTTTGATGACCCACAACCAAACTGCTCAAACACAAAAATGTGCAACACTCTCGAAAAAAATTTTCAAGAAAAAACAACTTTTCAATTCTTTTATTTTTTTAAAATTGTCAAAAATTAAACTGTTATGTCTTTTCAATCATTGTTTGTGCCAAAATTATATGAAAAGGTTCAGAAAAACAACTTGTGAAGGGGTTGATTAAATGAAAAGACAAAAACGGATCTTCATTAAATCGGGCAAACAAAATTAGTGAATACCAGATGAATTAAATCAATATAAGAAATCGAGACGGTTTAACCAGCACTCTAAAATTGCAGATTTTGAAAGGGTCTAAAAATAGATAGTGAACAATCCAATCAAATGAAAAAATAATAAAAAGTTCGACTTTAGAGATGAACCTCACAAGAGTTGCGATGTAAAAAAAGGAGAAATAAAAGGAAAACTAACTGGAAATTAATTATTCATTATGGCAAATAAGTTCGGAGAAGGATCGCAAGCCGATTACGAAAAGTTTATGGTTTATAAAAAATCAGACACCTACAAAGGTGTTCCAGCTGGAGAAACCTGGGTTTGGTATGCTAATCCAAACCCAAGACCCAAAATTGAAATTGGAGAAAATGGAATGGAAAAAGAACAAGATTTCGATGAGTTCTTCAATGCAAAAGTTGTAACTGAAACAAAGGATCAATATGTATTAGACACTGAAAAAGGGGAATTAAAAGTTGATAAAAAGAATTGTTACCAAAGAAATCCAATGAAATTTGATGGAGTTGATGATATGTCCCAATTAACCCATTTATCTGAGGCTACCGTTTTGTACAATTTACGATTAAGATATATGGAAGATATTATTCACACATACTCTGGTCTTTTCTGTGTCGTTATCAATCCATATAAATTCTTCCCAATTTACACTCCATTTATTGTTCAAAAGTATCAAGGAAGAAGAAAGGAAGATGTAGCACCACATGTATATGCGATTGCTGATGGGGCTTACAGAGCTATGCTTGATCCATCATCAAAATTCAGAAATCAATCTATCTTAATTACAGGAGAATCTGGAGCAGGTAAAACTGAAAATACTAAGAGAGTAATCCAATTCTTGGCAATGACTGCTGGACAATCAAAGAAAGCTGGACAACTTGGAGAATTAGAAGAACAATTGATCGATTTGAACCCAATGCTTGAAGCTTTCGGTAATGCCAAAACTGTTAAAAATAACAATTCTTCCAGATTTGGTAAATTCATTGAAATTCAATTCTCAAACGGAGGAAAGATTGTTGGTTGTATTATGTCATCCTATCTTCTTGAAAAATCAAGAATTGTTTATCAAGCAAGGGAAGATAGAAATTACCATATTTTCTATCAATTATTAGCCGGAGCCAGTGCCCAACAAAAATCTGAAATGCATCTTGAAAAACCAGAACATTACAGATTGATTTACCAAAACAAACCATCTCCACAAGAATTGATTGTTGAATATATGGATGACGCAGAGGAATTCAAAAATACCGTTAAAGCTATGAGAACAATGAATATTACTGATGATGAACAAAATCAAATTTTCAAGATTATTGCTGGTATGTTACATTTAGGAAATGTTGAATACACCCAAGGAAGAGAAGGAGCTGAATTATCTAACTTTGAAACATTTGCTAAAGCTGCCGAATTATTTGGAGTTGATGCTGAAGCTCTCAGAAAGGCAATTATCCAACCAAAGATTAAGGCTGGACTCGAAGTTATCGAAAGACATTTGTCCAAAGAAGAAGCTGAATTTAATACCACTGCTACTTTGAAAGCAATTTACCACAGATTGTTTGTTTTCATCGTCAATAAGGTAAATGAAGTCATGGGCAAAACTGGAGCACATTCAATTGGTATTCTCGACATTGCTGGTTTCGAAATTTTCAGAGAAAACTCATTCGAACAAATGTGCATTAACTTGACCAATGAAAAGTTACAACAATTCTTTAACAATCACATGTTCAATTTGGAACAATTAGAATATCAAAACGAAGGTATCCCATGGACACATCAAAACTTCGGAGATGATCTTCAACCAGTTATTGACTTGATTGAAAACAAAATCCCTGCCGGTATTCTCTCAATGCTTGATGAACAATCATTCGTTGCTTCTGGAACTGATGAAAACTTCCATTCAAATATTTGTAACACCTTTGGTAGAGGACATCCAAGATTCAGAAAACCAAGAATTGGAGGTGGAACTGGGGTATTTGAATTTGATATTATCCATTATGCTGGCACCGTCACTTATAACGCAAGAGATTGGGTAAAGAAGAACCGAGATCCATTGGAAAGAGATATTCAACAAGTTTTCATTGGAAAAGACTCAAGCAATTTAATCAGCAGATTATTCAGAATTACCGAAGGAATTGCTGGTTCATCTGGAGATGATATTGCTGGTGGAAAAGGAAGCAGCAAAGCAGCCAAATTCTTGACTGTGGGATCAAATCATAAGACTCAACTCGAGGAGTTGATGAGAAAATTGAAAATGACCAATCCACATTTCATCAGATGTATTCTCCCAAATACCCAAAAGAAACAAAGATACTTTGTTGATTCAACCGTTTTGAAACAATTAAGATGTAATGGTGTTTTAGAAGGTATTAGAATTACTCGTATGGGATATCCAAACAGAATGGTTTACAGCGAATTCTTGAAGAGATATTACTTCCTTGGAGATAAAATTAACAGAAGAGCAAGTGATGAAAAAGCTACTGCTTCTACTTTGATGAGACAAATCATTGAAAGATATAAGAAAGATGGACAACCAAGAGCCAAAGAAGGAGACTATCAATTTGGTAAAACGAAGATTTTCTTCAGAGTTGGTATTCTCGCTGAAATTGAAGAAGTTAGAGAAGCAAGAATTTCTGAAATGCTTGGTGGACTTCAAGCTTGTGCCAGAGCATTTGCCGCTCGTAAACATTTCAGTGTTTTGAGAGAACAACAAATTGCTGTTATTGTCATCCAAAGAACTTTGAAGAGTTGGGTTACATTCAGAAACTGGGCTTGGTGGAAATTGTATGTAAAATCAAGACCAATGTTGAAGAGAAGAAATTTCGAAGAAGAAGGAAAGAAGAAAGATAAAGAAATTGAAGAATTAAAGAAAAAACTTGCCGAAGAAATCAAGAGAAGAGAAGCTGCTGAAAATGCCCTTGCAAGCGCAACTGTTAAGATTGGGGAATTAGAAGCTAAAATACAAGATTTAGAAGATAGAATTTCTGAATTGGAAAACAAATTATCAACCGCCGAATTGGACAAACAAGAATTGAACTTAAGAATTGACAATCTTGAAGAAGAAAAAGCTGATTTGAAAGAAGTCATCGACAAATTGAAAGGAGATTTGAAGGATTCCAAATTAAAGGGAGAGGATTTAGAAGATGAAATCACTGAATTGAATTCTCAAATTAATTCATTGACTGTTACTGTCGAAAAGAAAGACAAGACCATCGCTGAAATGCAAAATACCATTGATGATAGAGATGGAGAAATTACAAAATTAAAGGGTGATATTAAATTACTTGAAGAAGAAAAGGATGATTTGGAACAAGACAGAGCTGATGTCAGCGCCACTAAGGATGATATCGCCAAGAAATTGAATAAGATTACAATTGAATGCGAAGATTGCAAAGATGAAATTGCTAAGTTGGAACAAGAATTGGAAGAAGAAGAAAATAAGAACAAGGAATTGACAAATGAATTACAACAAACCCAATTGAAACTTGGAGAAACCGAAAAGAGTCTTGCCTCCCAAATTGCTACCACCAAGAAGGTCACTGATGAAAGAGATACTTTGAATCAAAACTATGAAAGTGAAAAATTGACCACCAAGAATTTGACAAAGACAAAGGCAGAACTGGAAAAGAAGATCAGTGGATTAAAACAAGACTATGAAGATTTGGAAGATGACAAGAACAAATTAGAAGGCGATTTAAGAAATGCCCAAAGAAAGATTAAAGAACTTGATGATGAAATCACAAAGGGTGCTGATGTTTCACAATACCTCCAAAAACAAAAAGAAGAATATGAATCCCAAATTGCCAAGATGCAAGAACAAAAAGATGCCATCAACAGCGATGTTAAGAACAAAGAAAAGATCATCAAAGAAAAAGAACTTGAAATCCAAAGCTTACAAGAAAAACTTGATGAAACTGAAGTTGAAAAAGAAGATGCCGAAAAGAAGAAGAAAGAAATTGAAAAGGAAATGAGACTTATCCAAGAAGCAAAAGAAGATATTGAAACTAACAAAAACTCAACTGAAAAAGAAAAGAAGAGACTTGAAGATAACTTGAAGGATGTCCAAAAGAAACTTGAAGATGCCAATGCTGAAAATGACAAGCTTAAAACCAAAACAAGAGAACTTGAACAACAAATCAACGAAATACAAGAAAACCACGAAAAAGCAGTTGCTGAGGGCGAGACTTTGAACAAGAAGAAATCTCAAGGAGAAAAAGAAATTGCTACTTTGAAGGCAGAAGTCGAAGCTTTAACTAAAGCTAAAGCAGTCATTGAAGCCAAAAACAAGGATAATGAAAATGAAAAAGCTGCTATTAACGAAGAACTTGAACAAGCTAATGAAAAATTGAAGAATATCCAAGCCGAATTGAGAAAGGCTGCCGCTGATTTACAAGAGGCAAACGAAAAGAAGACTGACCTTGAAGCCCAAAGAGACAAATTGTTGGCTGAAAACAAGAAAATGGCCAAAACTTTGGAGGAAGTTAAAACAAGGGACGAAGAAAATATTTACAAAGTTGAAAATTATGAGAAAGTTCTTAAGAGAAAAGAGGCTGATTTAGAAGAAGCCAATGAAAACCTCAGTATCGAAAAGAAGGATAGAATGAACAAAGAAAAACAAGTCAAGAAAATGGAAGGAGAATTAAAAGAAGTCAAAGATAAATTGAATGCTGCTATATCTGAAAAAGATTCTATTTTCACAGCCAAGAAACAAGTTGATTCCGAACTTGAAGAATTGAACAAGACTGTTTCAGAACACGACGAAGTTGTTGCCAAGTTAAATACCCAAATCACAAAGTTAACCAGAGACAATCAAAGTTTCGAAGAAGAATTGAATGAATTGAGAGAAAAAGCCAATAAAGACAAAAAGAAAATTGGCGAACTCATGGAGCAAGTCAATGAACTCGAAGCTAGACCAGTTGGAACAGGTAATGCCGATGAAAATGAAATTAAGATTAGGGATGCCCAAATTGTTGATTTGAATAAGGCTCTTGAAATTAAAGGAGAACAAAACACTCAACTTCAAACCACTAACAAGGAATTAAAGGCCAAGAACAACGATTTAACAAGCAAGATTGAAATTGTTGAAAACGAATTGAAGAAATTGGAAAATACGAAAAAGAGACTTGAACAAGATAAAGAAGATGCTGATAAGGCTGTTAGTGAACAAACCATCAAGAGAAAAGGACTTGAAGAAGAAGTTAAGAAATTAACTACTGAAATCCAAGCACTTAAATTCCAAATTAATGCTCCAAGCAGTGTTGCCCAAGAAGAAGAAAAACAAAGACTCGAAAACGATATTTCAGAATTGAAAGAACAATTGGAACAAGAAAGAACTGTTGCTGCCGCTGCCGAAGCTGAAAGAAAGAAGATTCAATTCGAACTTGATGAAGTCAAATTCAATTTGGAAGATGTTACCAACCAAAGAGAAAAATTAGTTGCTAAGACAAGCGAAGCTGATGCCGAAGTTGATTCTCTCAAAGAAGAAAAGAAAGCTTTGGAAGCTGAAATTGATAAATTAACTGAAGACAACAATAAGTTGAATGAAGAAATTGATTCTCTCGACCGTAAGTACAATGCCTTACTCGATAGTAAAGACAGTGATGTCTCACTCAAAGAAAAATTCCAAGACGAATTGAAATCAACGAAAGAAGCTCTTGAAAGTGAAAAGAAGAATCACGCTGAAACTTTGAGATTGAAGGGAAGATTAGAGAAAGAAGCAGCTGAAATCCAAGTTAGACTTGAAGCCTTACAAAAGAATCTTGACCTTGCTCAACAAGAAAAAGCTAAAGCCACCAAGGATTACCGAGCTGCCGATGGAGAATTGAAATCTTTGATGACCGAATTGGACGATGTCAAAGACCAATTAGACAAAGCCCAAGATGACCTTGCCGATAAAGAAGATGAATTGGCTACTCTTGACCAAAAATACAAAACTCTTGTCAAACAAAAGACTGTTTTCGATTCCAGAATGCAAGAAATGCAAGAACAACTCGACCTTGAAAAAGCTGGAAGAGCCAAAGCCCAAAAACAAAAACAGGCCTATGAAAAGAAATTGAGAGAACTCCAAGAAAATGATAACGATTTCGAAGAATACAAGGAACAAGCTGACAAGAGAATTAATACTTTGGCCGCTCAAAAAGATGACTTACAAAAGGAATTGGAAAAGGAAAGAGGAATGAAACAAGAATCCGACAAAGAAGTCCAAAGACTTAGAGCTAAATGCCAAGAACTCGAAACCAAAGTTGCTGAAGTTGGAGGTGCTAACGTTTCTGTCGCCAAAGTCAAGGCTAAATATGAAGCTGAGATCGAAGAATTAACTGCTGAAGCTGAAGAAGCCCTTAAGGCGAAGATGAAAGCAGAAAAGAAAGCCAAATTATCAACCAAGAAATTAGAAGAACTCCAAAAGACTATTGCCGATTTCGAAACTAAAGAGGCCACATTCAACACTCAAATTGGTAAGATCCAAGCCGAACTTAAGAAATACCAACAACAAGTCAGAGACGACGAAACTAGAATGAGTGGTCTTGAAGATGAAATCAAGAAAGGAGTTAGTGCTGTTGCCAATAAACAACTCGAACTTGACAAGATCAACAAACAATACGAAAAATTGAAGAAACAATACAAGAGACTCGCCGCCGCCCAAGGAAGTGATGACTCTGAATAAATTCTTCACTTTTCTGAATTAAACACATTAATTCAATCATTCTTTTAATTCTTTTTTTGTTATTATAAATGACATTTTTTCGATATTTGGTTTTAACTGAAATGGAAATGCGACAACAAAAAGTGTGGACGTAATTGGCGCAAAGAACTCAAAATTATCAAGGAGAAGTCAAACTTTGAAAAACTAAAAATAAGTTAATGTCCAATTTTAGGGTGGTTTTATTTTTACTTTGGGAGATTTGAGATTCAATCTTAATTTGTTCAGAAGATAGCAAAAGAAGAGTCATGCCATTGATGAAAATTAAGGTAAAATACGGCACTGCCAATAAAATAGTAAATGTGGAAAGAACTTTACCAAATTTGTATGAAGTTTTTATTGGGGAGATCGAAAAGAAATATCCAGGCGCAAAACTTCAAATTATGTATACTGGCGATGGTGCCTCAATTAAAATAGTGGATGCAAAATCATTGACTGACGCAATTGAACATTGTATTGAACATAAACAAGCATTTTTACAACTCGAAGCTGAAGATGAAGTGAAAGAACAACCAAAACCTGTCGAACAACCAAAACCAGTGGCTCAACCAACCCCTGTTGCTAGTCAGCCCGTTCAACCCCCAAAGGAAACACCTAAACAACCATCTGCCCCAACGACCCCTGCTAAACAACCACAAACCCCTGCCAAGGCACCAGTCGTTACCCCATCTACCCCAAGTAAAACTGAAATTCCACCAAGTTCACCCTCAAAACCCAAATTCTGTTCTAACTGTGGAGCCAAGTTGGGAAGTGGTAGATTTTGTTCGGAATGTGGTGCTGCAACAGAAGAAGGAACCGTTGCTCCGACACTGACCCCAGTCCAACACCGAACAACCACCCCACCACCAACTGCACTTGATGATGATTTGGTCAAATGTGCAAAATGTGGGAAACCAGTCGAAGGAGGGGTCAAGGCACTTGGGAGGTATTGGCATTCAGAGTGTTTCACTTGTTCTGTCTGTGGGGAAAAATTTGGGGGCAATAGAAAATTAATGGAGAATGATGGAAAACCTATTTGTTCTCTTTGTTACGAAGAAACGTGTGTCCCAAGGTGTTTCAAATGTGGAAAACCTCTTGATGGAAAATATTTGGTTGTTGATGACCATAATTACCATCAACAATGCTTCGTTTGTACGCGATGTGGAAAGCCATTTACAGGGTCATACATGTTAATTAACGGACAACCTGTTTGCAAGAAGTGTGTTTGAGACAGTTTTGAAGAAAAGACATAAATGAATCAAAAAAGGGCAATTTTTGTTTTTGCGGTTTTTATTTTAGTTATTGGGACTTATTTTTGCCGCACCCAATTCTTTCTTTTATAAAATTCTGAAAAAGTTAAAGAAAATTTTCATTTGAATTGTATTTGTCTTTTTTATGCCAAGAAAAAGTCGAAGGCCGCAAGGAGAGGAGTCAGTGAGAGAAACAAACAGAAAGAAAAAGGAACGGGCAAAAAACGCCGAGTGTTATCAAATGGGGTTTATGATATATTTAATGGTGCAACATAACAGAGAAGTTGTTGTTCAGCGATTAGAAAAAAAGAGTAAAAAAACTGAACAGTTTTACAGGGTAATTGAAATTAGGAGCGATGAAATATTCAAATTAAAAGAAGAAGCTGAAAAAGAGGCAAAAGAAAAAGCTGATTTGGTTCAAAATGAAACACAAAGGAAACGATATTTTCAAAAAAATTGTATGACTGTTGGGTTTAACTGGATGGTTGGGATGCTTGAAGAGATGGGGTACCAGTTTGAATTGATGAAATCAAAAGAATCAGAAAACACTGTAAAAATGAAACGGTTTAAAAGGGTCAGTTATTTGAAACAAGGTTATACAAAAGATACCATTTGGAGGGTTGGCAAAAAAACTTTGGATTTTTTAGGGACTAAATTTGAAGAGCAAAATGGAAAAGAAGTTGTTGTTGATGTCAGAATGAATTTGTTTGTTGGTGATTTGGTGGAATCAAAAGACATTAAATTAAAAGAAGATGAGGATAAAGAATTGTTTGAAGTCGAAAAAAATGAATTGTTTTTGGATGATTTTAACGATTTAATTCAACCAAACACAAGTACGTCATATGAGGTTGCCCACGCTAATGAACCCCAGTATTCACAAGAAATAAATACGTTTTCCCAAATTGGTACTTTTGATCTGGCAACTGGAACAACTGGTTTATTACCCCAAAATCAAAATGACCAAATGATGAGCATTTCAAGTAATAATGTGATGAGTTACGTTTCTCTAGATTTAAATGACCAATTAAATAAACAAGAGTTTTCAATAGTGCCAATGTTACCAATGTCTTTATCAGCCAATTCTTTGTCTAATATGTCAACAATCAAACCATTTGATTGAATTTTGATTAGTTTATTGATTATAGTTTGTTACAGTTGTTTCTGCTTGTTTTTCTTGGAGAAATTCTTGAAAGCAAAAAAGTTTGTTCGGCTTTGTGGTCACTTTTTTTTAGTTCTTTTACAATATAGTTTAAATAATTATAAGGTATAGATTGTTTTGGCCAAACAAAAATTGTTTTTTTCTCACGTTGAAGGGGTAATTGAAAACTGGAAAATCAAACTGTCGAGGAGATGGCATTTGACGCAAAGCATAGAGTACGCATTCCCATTAACGGCGTTTTTGGGACTGGAAAAACATCATTGTTATATACATTTACTGAACAAGATTATGAAGAAGCTCCATTTGATATCGGGCGGGATTATATCCCTTATCAACACGTCTACAAAGGAGAGACTTATGAAATTCACTTGTGGGATACAAACGGAAGTGAGCAATATGGCAGAATTACTACACGTTCAACAAATGCAGATGGGTTCATTCTTGTTTGCTCTTATGATCACCCTGAATCCCTCACGGAACTTCCGAGATTAGTTTCAGAAACTCGTTTTACCGAAGAATTTGATGGAGCATCATTTTTCAGAGAAGCACCATTTACTGTTGTATGCACCAAGAGCGACCTGATTGAATCAAGCCCTGATGATTGTGCATTTACTGAACAAGACTTTTTGGACTTTGTGAATGACGAAGAACGACAATATCCGCTTTACGCATCGGATTTGGATTATTCGAATTGGGACACAATGTATCTTGCTTTTAAACCTCTTTTTAACCAAGCAATCGAATTTCATTTGAAGAGGTATAGAGATTCAAAAGGAAAACTTGACATTGACTAAAGAAGAATCCAATTTTTTTCAAAATATTTGTCGTTTGCAAACGGTTCTCAAAGAAATAAATTAAAAATTATGTAATAACACGCTAAAAACATCGGGGATTCTTAAAAAATATCATTCCCAATATAAACCAAACCACGCATATCGACATTATTATTACAAACCAAATCAAACTTTCGTTATTTTGACCTGGAACAGTTACATTCATCCCAAATAAAGCAGCAACAAATGTCATTGGCAGAAATAATATTGTTATCGCCCCAAAATTTTTCATCAAAGAATTTTCTTCTTCACTATATCTATTAACACTCAATGTTATTTTTGCCAAATACGTTTCTTGATGATTTTCTATTGAGTGAATTAATGAGGATAATTTCTCTAACAGTCTCAACGTATCATCTAAAATATCTCGGAGGTATATCTTTAAATTTTTGGACACCATCGTTGTTTTGGATTTCAGTATGAATCGCAAAAACGATTTTTTGGCCGTAACTAAAAATTGTAGAATTTTGGCTCTTTTCTTTAAATCGCCTATCCTTTTTAAAAACTCATCTTGGTCATTATGAATTGATACAAATGAAAGTTGTTCAATAGTAATAACATCTGAATATAAACTTTCATTTATCATCGAATAATTTGCAATTATTAATTCAAAAATTGCATATAACACCCAATGAGCACTTGGGAATGTTCCTTGATACTTATCTTTAATTCGAATCCTAACCTCATTAACCGCATAAATTGGCTCGGAGTGTATTGTTAGAACAATGTTCTTTTGAATTACAATATATAATAAATACGTTTTTAAAATGTTAGTATCATCCATATATCTCATTTCATTGATTGTTATTGCGAAATAATTCTCAAATAACGCTGCTTTTTCTCTCGAATCTTTTGAAAACCAATCATCAATTGTTAATGGATGTAATCCGAATATTTCTTTTAATCCATTCGCACTTTCATCCGTTATTGGCGATACGTCCAGCCATAATGGTATTTTTTCCAATTTTTGACCTGAAGTTAACACCCTTTCTTTCATTTCGACTAATTCTTTTATCGTAACAACTTTTCCTTTTGGGAATTGTTGTCCGAACGCAACCATCGTTGATTCAGTTATTTCCCCATGTAAATCTAAATCCAATGGAATGTCTTGTACATTTTCTTGTATGGGTTCTTTCGCTTCATGTCCCCATACACTTTGGGTTATTCCTTCTTCAATTCCTTCTTCAATTTCCTCTTCTGGTTCAGTTTCAACAAAATCAATATCTTTCTCATTCTCCGTTTCTTGTTCACTTGCTGTGAACAAAGTGGGTGACGTAGAAATTAATTCGATTTTTTCATCAAAAAAACGATATTCATCTTCCTCATAATCACTCCCTTGCATGGGCTCTTACTGAGAAAAATGGAACTGAAAAAACCCTTTTTCTTTTGTAAAAAATTCATAAAAAATTCATTTCCCTTTTGGTATTGCTCAATTAAAACCCACTTTTACTAATTAGTTATTGACCCTTCAACTTTTTCTTGAGAATTAGCCACGCTGTTGTGCTCAGTTTCTGGTTTGAACGATTTAAATTTAACAACAATCAAAGTCATGTTATCCCACCCTGGTTTCGAATATGGTTCTTTGCTTAAGCAATCATTCGTAATTTTCTCACACGTTTCTCTTAAACTATGTCCTTGTTTTAAATATTCAACAGCTTTTTCAACACATTGCTCATTGGTCAAAACATCCCAAATCCCATCACATGCCAATACAAGTATTTTTTCAGTTCCATCAATTGGTTGAATTGTTACGTCGGGATAACATGAAATTATTTGTGATTGGGGTGGTAATTCATTTTGTCTTTTATACATTAAATCACCGATTGTGCGAGTTAAATTCAAGTTTCCATTCACCCTTCCATTGTCTATTGTTCCTCCAGCCTGTGAAATTCTATCTATTTCGGATTGTAAAGAAGGTTTATGGTCAACACTAAGGGCCAATACAGAATCCCCTTTAAGCAAAACACTTCTGCTATCCCCAGCATTTCCACAATAAATTGTATTGTCAATAATTAAAACAACAACGGAGGTACATCCCATTCCGTCTGCAACTAAATCCCCAAACATTCCCTCATAAATATTGGTACTTCCACTTCCCAATGTTTTCAATAAATCATTAACGGCGGTTGTTCTCATTTGTTCATCTATTTTGATGTTTGTATCAATCAAAGCTTGCTGATAATTCCCTGCCTTAAATGATTCAGTTGACAATAATGTGTCGACATACACTTTTTCACAATAATCCGCAACTTGGTCCCCGCCATGCCCATCGAAAACACCAAAAAATGAAGCTTTCTTGCCATTTTGTGTCGTAAATTCGACTTGAGCAATATGTGAATCTTCCATTGTTCTTCTCCACCCCTGCATTGAGGTATATCCACATTCAAGAAAATCACCTTTTATTTCCCCAGAGTGTTGTTCTGTAATTGGCACTGAAAGTAGTGATCCCATGAATTCTGATTGTTTTACAAATATCCAGTTATCGGAGTACTCAGCTTATTTTTTATCTTTTCCTCTATTTTTTGGGGTTTTCCGTTATGAAAAAAGAAAAAAAAATCAGAAGGTTGTAATTTATTTCAATTTATAGTTCTTCTTTTTTTAGTTTCTAGTTTGAAGGGCAAGTCGGATGAACAACAATTTTTCTAATAACAACTTTTTTGAAAACCCAAAAAGTTTAAAAAGAAATGGTTGTTGAACTGAAAAACCAAATTTATGACCCAAGATAAGTGTGAGCTCTCCATCTTTTATCAAGGACACGACACTCAATATAATTTAAATGGTGAAAAAGTCAATTTTTTATTTTTTGAAGATGCAGTTGTTAATAGGGAATATGAAGTTAAACTTGAGTTAATTACCGCAGCAAATTTTGATTGGAAAGAAAAAGTAGTTGCCGTAGGGGTTGAAATGAATTCAAATGAATATCAATTATATTTTGATTGTACTGATTTTATTTTCGATGGGTATAACACTGAAGTCGAAAATAAACCACTTCATATTAATAATAAGCTAACAATGAAGAATCTGCTTGCGTTTTCGTTGGGCATTGACGAAAAAAGTTTTGATAGAGAAGTTGTTGAGTCAATTGTTGAGAAAGAGAGAAGTTTAAGAGAAGAAGAAGAAAAGACAAAAACAATGATTTATAGTATTTTTGAAAAACAAACAAATAAAAAGGAATGTTTAAAGAGATTCGTTGATGAAGTTGAACAAAATATTAAAAGAACTGCGCCGTGTTATGTTTTTACACAAAACAAAGTTATTGGAGTTGTTGAAAAAATAAAAAAAGAAGTATTTACTGAGAATATAAAAAAGGAAATAATTATGGAAGATGGAGTGATTAAAGAATATTTTATGGAACTAATAAATGCGGTATTTCGAGAAGTTCAGAGTACAAGACATATTTGGAGTTGGAAGAATTGTAAAAGTTACGACTTTTCAGATTATGAAGAAAATGTGTTTTTAAGAAGAGAAGTTTCAATTGAAAAAATAAATGAAGAAATAAATATAAAAAAATTGGAAATAAACCAAAAAATGGACGAACAGAAAAAAGGAAAGAGTCATGAATCTGAAAATTCTAAACGTGATATCGATTTAATTGATTGTGAAATTCGAAAATTGGAAATAATGATTATTGAATTAGAAATTGATTCAAAAGAATTAAAAATTAAAACAATGGACAATGAAAATGAGAGAATCGAATTAGAACTTTTAAAAGAAAAGTTACTCTCCGCAAAGAATCAATTGGAATCGAAACAACAAGCAATTGGTGTTTATAAGTATAATTGTTCATATAATATGCAAATTCTTTCTGAACAAATATTAAAAAGCATTACCAAATCCAAAGAATTTAAATTCAGATTTAAAGTGTTCAAACCATCAAGTGAAGTTAAAATAAAAATTTATTTTAATTATTTCGAAGAAAACCGTTTGAAAGAAGTTGAATTTAAACAAACCATATTAAATATAATTTGTCATTCGTCATGTCTTATAGAACCTAATTTCCTTGGGGAAAATGATAAAACAACCGGATACGTATCACTAAAAATAAAGAATTCAGAGAAATATAAAGAAGTGGTATTTGATAAAAAAGAATCAAATGTTTATCAAAAAGAAATAGTAAGTCCATTCTTTTTAGACCTAACACATCAAAACTATTTTCCAAAATATTTTGGAAGAAGTGACAAAGAAAATCATTCTTCATTTTTATTTACTTTGGAACTATCTTTATTTACTTATTTAAATACAAAAGAAAGAAAACTCCCTTTAATTGATGTAATCACTTTCACTTTAGATATTTGTAAAGCAATTCAAATATTACATAAAAAACAATTTGTTCATAATCATTTGAATGAATACTCCATTTTAGTTGATAAAATTGGTGAACGTGTCAATTTTAAACTTGCGAATTTAAAAAAAATATGTAGAAATGGTTCTTCAGTTTCTTTGTTTGGTGATGAACCAGAAATTACTTGTTTTTCTTCCCCAGAAACACAATCAAAAGGACTAATTACTTTTTCTTGTGATGTTTTTTCAATTGGAGTTTTAATGATTTATTTGCTTCATTTCGACGGAAATCAATCACACTCCGATGTTAGCGATATTGTTTCTCAATTGGCAAAACAAGATGCCCAATTAAAAGTTAATTTCATAAAAAATCTTAAATTTAGATGTCCACAAGAACTCTGTGAATGTATTGCAAATTGTTTAATTGAAAAAGACAAAAGATTACCTTTAGAGGAATTGGATAATCCTAAGTCACTTATTCCCACACTCGAACGCATGAAACTCAAGTACTTGCTCTAAATGGTTTTTTCTTTTATGTTTTCGTTTTATATAACAAAAAAATGGTATCAAGGGGTTATAGTAGAATATAATTTAGTAATAGTACGCAATAGCAAAAAAAACCCTACAAGAAGAGAACATAAAAAGAAAGAACTTTTAAAAATAAGTGGGATAATGGTTTCATTAAAACTCCAAAAAAGACTTGCTGCTTCAGTTCTTAAATGTGGTAATAGAAAAGTTTGGTTAGACCCAAATGAAACCCCAGAGATTTCACTTGCCAATAGCAGAAAAGCTATTAGAAAATTAATCAAGGACAGATTAATCATCAAGAAACCAGCTGCTATGCACTCAAGAGCTAGAGTTGTTGAAAGAAAACAAGCCAAAAAACTAGGAAGACACTCTGGACATGGTAAAAGAAAGGGTTCAAAGAATGCCAGAACTCCACAAAAGAGATTATGGATCATCAGGATGAGAGTTCTTAGAAGACTCCTCCTCAAATACAGAACTACTGGTAAAATCGACAAACATATGTATCACGATTTCTACCTTAAGGTTAAGGGTAATCAGTACAGAAACAAGAAAGCCCTTATGGAATCTATCTTCAAGACCCTCGAAGAAAGAAAACTCGTTTCCAAAGAAAAAGAAAAGGTTACCAAGAAATCAACTTTCATTACTGATAAGAAACCAGTTGTTAAAGAAGAACCAAAGAAAGAAGAAAAGAAGGTTGCTGAAAAGAAAGTTGAAAAGAAAGTTGAAGCCAAACCAAAGGCTGGCAAGAAAACCGCCAAAAAATGAACTCCCCTCAAGTAATTGAATTGGTTTTTGTTAATGTCTCCCATTATTTGATTTGAGTTGTTTGGTTATTATTTCGTTTTTTGTTCATTCAAAAAGAAAGTGATTTAATTAAGTGGTGATGAAAAAAGTTGATTTGAAATTTCTTTCAATTGAAGTTTTCTTAAAGAGAATTTCTTTCCTCTTTTTTACCACATTCCCGTCAATTCAGACTGAAAAATGAGCCATACTACAAGGATTGTCATCCAACATAATCCAACGAATTCTGATGGAACTTTCGAAACAATCCAAAATTTCTTAACACGTCAGCCTCCGTTGAAAAAGGAGATCTTTAACTTCAAATAAAGTAAATGAAAACTCTCTTTTTCATCACATTTTTTATTGCAGCTTTCGCTCAGGAAAATAAAGCTGAGGCTGAACAAGACAACCGCCCATTTGAAATTTTCACATTAAATAATAATTTTTATGGGAATTTCATCGATAATGAAGATGTAGTATTTGCAAAGTATTATGCCCCATGGTGTGGGCATTGTAAAGCCTTAGAACCAGTATTTGTTACTCTTGCCAAAGAAATGCACGGAAAGGTTAAATTTGCCGAGGTTAATTGTGATGAATCAAGAGAAATTTGTGAAAAAGAAGGAATTGAAGGATTCCCAACATTGGCCCTTTTCCGCAAAGGAAGGGCCAAGAAAGTTTATGGTGGAGAAAGAAATGTTGAAGCTATGAAACATTGGTTAGAGGGTGCCTCTCTTCCTCCAATTGTTGAAACTACCAAAGAAGGGATTGAAGAATTAAAAAAGAAAGATGAATCATTTATAGTTATTAAAAGTGAAGTTGATGACCAAATAAGAAATAAAATAATGGAACTAGCCGATGAATTAGAATATCTTCATTTCTACGCCATTAATACTGAAACAGACAGTTTTGAATTATCTGTTTATAACTCTGATACCAAAGAAACATTTATTTATGAAATTAACACTATTGATCAATTTAATACAACTCAATTCGCCGATTGGGCCAACTTAAAAACTTTCCCTTTATTCCACCAAGTTAATATGCCATTGTTTAGAAGAATCGAAAATCTTCCAGTTTACACTTTGTGGTATTTCTATCAAGGCTCTATTCCTCAAGTTCATGAAGAAATGTTTAGGCAAATGGCTAAGAAGTATGAAGGTAAATTTTTATTCTTTTCGTTCAATAAAGTAATTTCTGAAGATCAAGTTAAACATATGCATCACACTGCCAATGTGTATCCGGTAATTTCTGTTATTCATACGAATAAAAGAAATATTTATGCCATGGATGAAGATATAGAAATTAATGAAGAAAGCGTAACAAAATTGGTTGAAGGAATTCTTGCTGGAGAAATAAAACCACACTACCAAGTGTCTTCCCCAATTAAAGAAGAAGACCAAAAAGATGTATTTAAACTAACAGGAGCTAATTTTGAAGAATTTGTTACAACCAAAGGAAAAGATTCGTTAATTATCTTTTGTGTTGAAAGAGCAGACATGTGCAAATATTTCTTGAATACCCCATTGGCTCATATTGCTAAAAGAATGAAGGAAATTAATACTTTCCAAATGGCTTGGATTGATGCCTCTACTGATGACGTCTCACCAGAATGGAATTTGAATGTTATTCCAAAAATTTATTTGGTTAGTGAAAAAGATGGTGAAGTTAAAAAGACTGAAATGAATGACATGCCAGGAGAAGAACAAACAATGAAATTCATTTTGGATAATGCTTTATTCAAGTTTGAAATGCCACAACCATTACCTGAAGAAAAAAAACCTGAAGAAGAAAAACCTGAAAGTGATTCTGAATCTGATAGTGAAGAAGTAAAAGAAGAAATGAAAGAAGAACCAGAAGAAAAGAAGGAATTATAAATTTTCTTTTTAGCAACACTTATTTTAATGTTCCATTTTATCGAAAACAACTTTTTTTAAATCAATCAATTAATCATTTCGAAGTGCTGAGTTTTTATTTCGTAAAAGCAGCCAACATATTTTTCTTTAAGTTCATCAATCTTTTCCATTTGTTTACATCTTCGCGATATTCATTAATCCTCATTTTTTCAATAACTTTTCGGCCAATAAAATTCTTTTCAATTTCTTCATAATTACTATTCATCTCTTCGATAATTTTTTCTTTTCCCTTCATCCCACTTTTCATAAATAATTTCTCAACCACAAAAGATGCATTCTTATTCATACTCATTGACCAAATTCTTCCTCGAAGTCTTTCAATAAGTTCTTCATTTTCGCTTTCTTCATTTTTCATAATAATACATTCAATGACATGACTTCCTTCCTTATGGTTGATATAATCTTCCATTCTTTTTTCTTTCAACAAGAAAAATTCATTTTTCATATCTTTTTTAATTCGACCGTAAAGTTCTTCCAATATCATGCAAAAACCATAATCAATCAATTCTTTTTTTCCTTTCATCCATTCTTTTCTTCCTTCCTCAAATATATTTCCCCTTCCACAAATTTCATTTTTAATCCTTTTCATAATTTCATCTTCTTTCTTTTTATTTTTTAACTTTTTCATATTTTGTAACAAATTAACGATCATCATAAAGTATTTCTTTTCTATAATTTCTCTGATTATCACGACAATGCTTTCTATCAATTCACTTACCTCTTCACTCTTTTTTAAGTATGTTTGAACGACATGATTCCCAATTTTATCAATTATTACTTCTTTTGTAATGTACTTACTTTGAAATATTCTTAAATTGACATCATCCATAACCTCAATACAATTTTCAGTAAGGACTGACCAATTTTCGTCAGTGATTGGAATATTCCCATTATTTATGATATGAATTAATTTTCTTCCAATTCCACTACTTTCAATTTTTATTAATTCACAAATCAATGGAATACTTTCAATTTCAATTTCGTGTGATTCTTCGTTTATTAATTTTTCACTAATAATTTTAATTATTTCCCTTGCTTGTTTATTTTGTTGGTATTTACTTATTAATTTAATCATTTCACTGAGAACATGAGCCGAATATTTATTTTGAACGAGTTCCTCAATTGTTTTTTCTTTTTTTTCTTCTTCCATTTGATTGATTTCTTTTTCTTTTTTACAAAGAATATCATAAATTGGTTGGGTTATAATTCGAATGCTTTCTTCTCGTTCCTTTTCTTTCGCTTGGCCAATTATCATTTCAAATCTTTTATATATACTCTCAGTTACACGAGAACCAATTGAATCTTCAATAACAATAAAATATTTTTCTTCCTCAATATTTGTTAATAACTCATTTAATTCTTCAATCCCATACATTGAAATAAACTCTTCAATTAAAAATGATCCTTTTTTGTTACAAAATAAACTATCTTCTTCTCCTTTAATTCCATCAATGCTATTTTTAATGATACTTTCTTTGTTTTCTTGGTCAACCTTTACAATTCTGCTTAATTCTTCCAAATATTTGTAAGTCTCACTCATGCGGTGTGTGCTTTAATGTAATCTTTTTTTTAGGGTTTCCTTTTTTAATAACATTTTTTTGTTTTTTGTTTTTAAAATTCCTTTTTTAAATTTTATAAAACTTTTCGGAATTAAAAAAAGATAACTTGAAATTGGTTAAAAAAGGAATGATATTTTTAATGCCATTATTTTGGTTATTAAGTGTTTGTCTGGCTTCAAAAGAACATCTTGACGTATGTGGCGTTGGATGTCCCACCTGTAGACCTGATGGGAGCTGTATGTCAAAATGTTTTGGTGGTTTTAATCCAGAAGATGGATGTTCTACATGTGCTGTTGGATATATTAATTACCCATATTGCACTGCTTTATGTGGAAATTACGTTTTAGACGAAGGAGAAGAATGTGATGGAGGTGAGGGATGTACAGAAGAATGTAAATGTGATGAAGAAAATAATTATAAGTTTGAAGGTGGGCTTTGTGTGAAAGACACCTCCAATGCTGAATTAGCCATGGACATTGTAACTGGAGCACTTTTTGTTTTTTGTATCCTCTGCTTATTAGGATATGCTGCTTATTTAACATATGCTAAAAAGTACCGATTGTTAAGGGAAGACGCCACTTCCAATACATCTAATTTCTCAACATTTACTACTTCTTCCTCTTCTGAAGAAAAAGCAAAAAGATCAGGGAATACTGGAACACCTCCTTCTATTGATTTATTAACGAAATCAGACCATTCCACAACATCATCAATGACTGATACTGATACAAATACATCAACTGATACTTCTTCCGACAATACTGATCGTTCCACAAAGAGGAGAAGACGTGCAATTTTCCGTCAAAGAGGCGATGTTTACACTAAAATACCGGAGAGAAGATATTTTTCATCAACACCATCCTTTCCATTAGAACTTTCAAAGAACACGTTATTATTTGGTGGATCTTTTGAAAAGTTAAGGGTTCGTGTTCCTTATACCGATGAATTTAGTATTGTTAACATGAGGAATTCACCTTGGAATTTTTCTGTTAAAGAAATTAAAACTCCCAAATTTGAAATATTGGTTGATCCAATTGAAGGTACAATTGCCCCAGGAACACAGGTCAATATTATTGCTCAAATTAAGTTGAAATGTTCGTGTCGTGTCAATGCAGAATTAGTTGTGACAATTAGACATCAAGAAAAGATGTATACTTCAAATATTGATGTTAGAGCTGATGCCCAAGAAAGTGAATACATCGATGGAGACGAATTTGATTTAGAGAGTGCCACACCATCAGAAATAAGTGTTGGACAATGCTATTCATTAATGTGGAAACAAAGACAAATTTTCGTTAAAACATTTACAAAAGCAGACAATCCAGACATTGCTCTTCGTTCCGAAATTAAATTCCTTCAAATATTAAATGAACAACAATTAGCCTCCAAATATTATGGCAAAGCAGTTTCTCATAAATTATCTTGTATTGTTTTAGAAAATTATCCTTTGGGAACAATGGATCACTTCCTTGACCAACAAGTTATTTCAACCAAACTCAAGAGAAAGATATTAACAGAAGTTGTTACTGCTATTTCTTTGTTACATTCCTATCATTTTATCTATCGCCAATTGAATCCATCTTCAATTCTTGTTGCCTCAACAAAACTTTCACAAGGGCCACATATTAAATTGTGTGGATGTTCTCAGGTAATCAAAGCAGATGCTCAAAGCACCGTCAAATTTAATCCAAAAGAAAAGTATAATTATTTCTGTGACCCACTCGCTTTTAATGCCAATGCCAAGGCTGATTACCCAATGGATATCTTCTCTCTTGCACACGTTTTTGTGATGATTTATTTTGGAGAACAAATCACTGATACTTTTAAAGTTACACCACACGAACTTTCCCAAATGCAATCAACAAATGACCGATTGTTTTCAATGGAAGACATTCCCTCGGGAATGAATCCTGATTTTGCTCGGTTGGTTTGTGATTTGTGGGCTTTAGAACGAGTTGAAAGACCTTCTATTGCCGAGTTAACTAAGAGAGTTAAAACAGTCCCATTGGCGGCAATGACCCAAAACTAACAAAACCTAATTGATTTGTCTTTTTTAACAATAATAAATTAGAATTGGTATTTAATGGAGAGTTTTTCGTAAATTTCATCGATAATCAAATTTTCACAAATGAAACTGACCCTTTGTGAATGGTTTACCAATAACATCACATTGGCAATAGTCCTCAATGCATCCATTCTAAACAACCCATTTTCACTTCTGTTTGATGAAAACGCGGTTTGTGCATGGATGATATCTCCCAACCACAAAGGCAGTATTGGAATTTTAGGGGTAGGGGCGATGGAATAAGTATTTCTATAAACCGTATAATTCTTGGAAATATCAAACACCCTTTGTAACTCCTCAAATTGTTTCAAACTTTTGTGTGGTAATTTTTTAAATATATTGTTCAACGAAAAATGTGAAATGCCTGTGTAAATCGCATAACTGACATTAAATGAATTTCTTTTCATGCTCTCCAACGCAACTTTAACGAAATACCTCATTCTATTAACTTCAATTCCCTCAGAAGTTTTGATTGAATAACTGACCCATCTACCCAAATTATCTATGATTTCACAGTAGAAGTCTATTGTGGGTTTTGAATTCATCTGAACACATTCGGACATTTCAACATCATTTAACAGAAGAGAGTCAAACAATTTCAATTGTTCTGCAAATATTTTTGATCTGACGTCCGTAATTTCCCCAAACTTCTTTTTATTCTTTAATATCGATGGGTTTTTAACAATAACAACACCATTTCCTTTAATTCCATAAAATCTTTTTAAGGTAGGCTCTTGCTTGAATGATGGAATTTGAACGAGACCATCAATAATTTCCTTCAAGGGCAAATTTGGATTAATTTTTAATAAATGCTTCAGCAATGCATCAATGCATTGCAAATTCCTTTTATTCAATTCCTCCACCTCAATAACTTCTTTTAAAGTAATGCACAAATCAATTGGCTCAAGGGCAATAGATAAATATATTGCCAATCGATTTGGGAAATCGGGTTCTGGTTGTTGGGGAAAAAAGAGTAAAGTTATTAACGCCTTCGGAGAAGCAGCAAATAATGTCGAACGGACATTAATTTCATCGAACTGATAAATAGGATCGAATTCAGGATTACTAAAGATATCATCAAAGCGGTGGCACAAAACTTCTAATAAAGAAACGGATAGTTGAGGAGTGGCTTGCATTTCGAGTGGTAGTAAAAATTCACATAATGAAAGAAATTCATTAGAATCAGAAGAACAATCTTTTACTGCAAGAACCAATGATTTTAAAAGGGCAATATAACTACGAGACAACCTATTCACATATATTCTGCATAATGTAACATCCCATTCTTCATTATTCCCAAGTCTTTTTGCGATTTCAGTGTCAAAAGAAAAATAAATCGAACAACTCTTCATTTGCTCAAATAGAGGTTTTGATTGAGAAAGGTCTTTTTGGCACTCGTCTGCTAATTCTTGAATGTGCGGGGCAACCTCATCACTTGGACATATCTGTTGAGCTCCAATTTGATTTTTTCTAATAACAATTGTTCTTGTTGATTTTGCAGAATTATCAGAACCAACAATACTACTGTGGTCCCTTAGTGATCCACTTGGCGATTTATGTTTGATTGAGCGCAGTGAATGTCTTGGGTTAATTGACATAACAATTTGTTAATAACTGTTCCCAATCTTTTTTGTTTGGAACATTTCGTTGAACTAAAAATAAGTCTCAAAAGTTCTTTCCCAAAATATTCCAGTCAGCCAGAGCAAGAACATCCTTTGAATTGAAGTCATCAAGAACACAATGGAATGTTCTTGGATTCGTGATTTTTCTGTAAAGGAAAGGCTAATTTTAATTTTGTTTCTATTGTTGCAAAGCAAAACAAAAAATTTTCAAGTGAATTTGAATGTGTTGAGTCTTAATGAATTTTTGTGAAAAATTAAAAATAAAGTCATCTGCAAAATTAATTTGAAACAAAAAATGGGAATTGCACATTTGACGGTTTATTATTTTCTTTTTTTTTGGTGGTGCATATTGATTTATTTAGGTTTTTCTTCAGCACCTTGAAAAAGGGTATCCCCTTTTCTCAATCGCAAAAAAATATTTTGAAAGTTTGCCTTATCTTGTCCTACTTTCAATTATAGTCATATTCTAGAAACTAAACAAGACACAATTCTCATTGTCGATGGCGGAGGGTTTTTGTTTCAAATTATCAGTGAGTGCAACTCAGACGTTTTCACGTTGGATTATTTTTTGAAGGAAATGATGTTAATTAGTCGCCAACAACACATTAAAGTCATGTTCGTTTTCGATGGTATGACCCAAAAAATTAAAGAAAACGAAGCAGTATTTCGCCTCGCCCAACAAACAAAAGACACCAGAAAATTCTTTTCGGAGCGTAGGATGGTTGACGATTTAAATATTACAATTTTCAGTGGGTTTAAAAGAATTTTAAAGCACCTATTAATTAAGAATGGATTCGAGTGTATTCGGGCTTTTTCCGAGGCAGACCCTGTTGTCGTGGAAAAAGCATTAGAGCTGAAGGCATATGGAGTTGTATCGAATGATTCTGACTTCTATCTTTCTGGCGTCAGGAATGTATTTACTCACAACAGTTTTGTTAAAACGTTTTCAAGAATCATTTACAAAAGAAATCCGAAACCCATTGAAAAAATGTTTTTTAGGGGAACTTCAACTGAAGAAGTCTTTAGATATCTTCGTATCGAAAAACAACTCATCCCCCTATTTTCTTGCATTTGTGGAAATGATTTCACCAAGCCATTCGCATCATTATTAAGAAGGAGACTTCAGATTGAAGACACAAAAGACGTTATAAAGGATGTGCTTAACTTTTTCCAATCAACAAAACTTACCGCGCAAGGGATAGTTGTGTTACTAAGAACTCAACTTCCTGCTGAAATTGCTGAACAACTTGATTTAGCTTTGGAACAAGCTTCAAGAATGTGTTTTGTGAGTGATGTGAATGTCAAATTACGAAAAGAAACTGAAGTCACCCCTTTGCCACAAGATAAATTCCCCAACTGTTATTACTCTTTTTCAATAATATTGGGTCTATTTTCTATTATTGTTAGACCTTCAATTAAGTGTTGGAATATTTATGAATCTCCAGTTCGTGTTTGTTCAAAGATTCGATCAATCCTGTATTCATCAGTAAAACCTCAAAATGAGGTTATTGAATTCTATGATAACCAATTAAATGATGTTAAAAAAGGTCATGTACTGAAGGTTGGACAAAATACAACTGGCGATATTTATCATTGGCTTTCCTTATTGGAATTTCCAAAGGAATCGATTGAACTCATTGAGAAATGGGTTACGAGTGAAATACCTTTTTGGAAAGTGATGATTTACATAACCATGAAATATATTGAAATGAATACAAAAGAATTCCCTAACTTTATCTTTCTACTCGTTAATTGGTATTCAATTTGTTTACATTACCCAACTAATAAACAAATTATCGAATATAAGCCAAAGAGAAAGGGAGACCATAGAATGGCCATTCATTTATTTAGTTACTTCCATGAGGTGTCATTTGAACTTTTGGAAATAATAATCGATATTTGCGATGTCAAGAATTCATTTATTGAACAGTTTTATTGTCCAAATATATATTCTTTCTCTCAATTATATGACCAAATGAAAGAAGACCTTTTACTAATGAAATTAGACGATTTGAGAAAAGAAGATGAAGTGTTTGATGAAATTTGTTCGACTTTGGATTTGAATAAGAATTGATTTATTGATTGGAAAGCATTTATTTTTCAAAAATCAAAAAAAAAACAAAAAAGAAATAACTGAAATATATTGTTTTAAGTACATCATGTTGACCGCCATTTTGTGTTGTTGTTTTTATTGTTGCTTTTCTCAAACTATGCACGATTTTGATAATGGAGAAGTTGCTACAAAAGAAGAAAGGGTTGATTTTATCCAAAGAGCCGCTACTTGTATCGCAAAATCATATCCAGTCCAAGAAGAAATTAAAAAATTATTTGGGGATGCAGTCAATGAAATTGAAAGGAAATATATTATTGGTTCCCACGTTAAAGCAACTTTACCTGAAAAAGACTTTTTTATGGAGATCACTAAAGAAATAAATCGAACTCTCGTCCATCACCCCGAAATGTTAGAAAGAATTTTAGATGAGTTGAAAAATGAAATGATTTCGTTGAGAAATGGTGTTCATGAAGATTCTAAACGTGCTAAATGTGATGCTACATATATTCCGAAGGAATATAAACTTGAAGAAACGAGTTCCGAAGATGCCCCTGGGCAATTCCATTTGTTTAACAGAAGAATAAGTGAGTTTTATATAAAAATCAATGAAGTAAGAGAATTAAATAAAACCGCAATGATTTCGTTCTATGATGGAAGGTTGGCATTAAATCGGTTGAGAAGAGAAAGTGAAAGAACTTTTACTAATGGCCAAGAAATTGAGGCTAGGGGCGCAAAGAAAGCTTTGATGAAGGCAGAAGCAAAAATGTCCAGTGCAGATGAATCAAAATCAGCCTATGACGCAGTTATTCAAGGAATTAAAATCATGTGCGATGAAATTCAAAAGAAAGTTGATAAAATCATTACAAAATTCGCTCCTTATTACAGGGGGTTATTATCCAAATGTTTATATCCACAATTTAGATATAGGGCTCGCCAATACTCTGGGTTGTTTGTCAATGCAACTATTTTTCATCAAGAAATGCTCTTGCTATCAAGGGAATGTCATCCGCAACATTTGAGCCTTGAACAATTGCAATATGATTACCAGTGGGTTCTTGAGGAGAATGTTAATAAAACGAAGGTGCTGTGGAGTTAAAAATAATTGAAAGGTGTCTGCAATTATTAAACATTTGTTAATTAAAGAATTAAAGAAAACTAAAAAACAAAATGGAACAAAAATATAAAAAAAACTTAAAAAAAAAACATGGAGGGATGAGGTCTACGACAAAAACCTTAAAAGATGTCATTAATTCGAATGCTGACATTTTATGTAAATGGACTACTCTCAGTACTCAAAGAATTGTTTTTTACAGCAACAATCCAATGATTGATATTCCTCGATTTCAAAAACAAATTCTTTTACAAAAGAATGTCATAATTATATTTCGAACAACTGATGGATCAATTTATGGAACATTTAACAACTCTTGTTTGAATGGAAATAAAACTGATATATTCAATGACAATAATCATTTCATATTTCAACTGAACCCACCCATGCAATTCAAAAGAAAAGAGAATTTGAATTCTTTTAGAATGTTTCCTTGGAAAAAGAAATCAAAATTGGTTTGTTGTGTTCCGGGTGCTTTTATCCTTTCAAACCCTCAAAGTGTTATTTATCCCTTCGTTTCAAATTATTACAATGGCGTTACTTGGATTGGCAGAGTATTTTCAATTGCAGAAATTGCCATTGTTCAATGCATTGGTAAAATGGAATCGTCTCCAATTGCAGTTATCCCCAAGTGCTTACTTTCTGAAACATTTGAGCAATACGAATCATTGTTGCATAGTTATTTCGTTTCTCCAGTTACTTTTAGAAAAGTAGTTGGTTGGAATGGAATAACAATGAATTCCAATCAATTCAATGAAACTGTTAGTCCACTTCAAGGATTTATTGTTTTGATTCAAACCGTTGATAATTATGTATTTGGTTCTTACAGCGAAAAAGTACCTGATAAAAAATTCGATAATGTCAAAGACTTTGTTGATAATGAACATTTTGCATTTTCTCTTGTTGGTGTCTCCAATCAACCCAAAAAATTTGTTAGAACCAAAAAAAACACAAGAACTGTTCGGTATTATCCTGATAATCAACAATCATCCATCTTTGGTATTCCTCGTTTTTATTTCATTTCTAAAGACGATATTCAATTATCATATGATTTCAGTGTTTATTACCAAGATGTTCCTCCCGAAGGTATTGAATTATTTGCTGTCGGAAGGAAGAAACATTTGAATTATATTGTTAAAACTTCTGAAATTTGGATTATTGAGGTGATTAAAACACCTAACATCAATTAATTGTATATTACAACTTCAACATAATTATTTGGAAACTCCTCACTTCTTACATCCACTTTAATCCAATATTTTTTTTTTGGAACTCTTTGTTTAACAAAAGGGGTGTGCAATATGCAAATAACTTTTTTGGATGAACTAAAAAATGATATTGAACGAGATTTGATGGGGGAAATCAGCGAGGCAATGAAATTGGGGAAAAATCATGAGTTATTTCTTGAATCTTTGGGCTTCAGAGAAAAGATAAAGGGTAAAAATCATGTTGTTTTTAGAAATGACACTCATTTTATAATAGATGTCTTTTTAAATGATTCTGACACAACTAAAACTATGTTGAGATCATTCTTTGTTAGTTACATTAAGTTATTGGAGGTCAATAACAAAAGTGAAGACGAAATAAAATGTTTGATTCCAATAAAAGAAATCATTGAATCAAATACCATTTCTTTGTTCATTTCGAATAATAAGCTTGATTTCACAATGGAATGGTATAACTCTTTAGACCTAAATGATTTAACACATAAATGGTGGGCGATATTTGATTACGCCTTTAATTTTGACAATAAAATTTAAAATGGGTTTAATTAAATTGTTTTAAAAAACAAGGTTGTAGTTTTCGAGCCGTGCGACCCCCCAAATTCAAAGTCTCCATCAGCAATTTTATCTTCAACTCGTAATCCCTCTCCAAGCCATTCAATTAATTCGTCACTTGTCCAATTACATGAGGTAATAATAAAATATCCACCTTTTGACAACCACTGATTCAATACTTTTTTATATTTCATTGCTCGTTCTTTTTGATCATCAGCAACCATCAAAGCATCAAATGTTCCTTTGTCAATAACAATATCCATTTCTTGTATTTGTGATTTTTCAAGGCAATTGGGTTGTAATAAGTCCATCTGCTCAATAGTCACAGCGCTCGTATCAATCCCATCATTTTCCAATACCTTTTTAGAAAACAGAACAGACGCCAGCGAATAGTCCATTCCAAACAAATTACAATATCCTTCTTTGGCCAATAAAGATAATGTATAACCATTACCACATCCAACATCCAAAATTTTCATGTTTTTATTTGCGAATTCACTCAATCGTTCGACAACTGTTTCGGCAATATCCTCCCCAAACCAAACCTCTCCAACATCACTTTTATTTTCTTCAAAATTTTTTAATTCTCTTTGATAACATTCCTCCCAAAATTCCTTTTTGGACAGTCGTTCTTCTGGGCGATAACTCATTGTTTTGTTCATTTAGTTATGGATTGAGGGTTTTCAATTTTGCTAAAACTATAACTATAATAATAAATTGTTTATTTCCACCATTTTTTTAAGAGAAATGATCAATAACCCTCTTTAATATTCCTGCTTTTGCTGAAATATTTTCTGGTTCATACGTTGCAACGGATTTGAACAATAATTCTCCTAATGTTTCAGTAAATGTTTCAATTTGGGCTTGTTGGTGATTAAATAAATCGTTACTACCTTCTTCTTCCGACAAATTGAAAGAATAAACATAAGAGAATTTTAACCAAGATCGAGCCAATATCAAAATATCAAACGCTTCTTCAATTCTTGAAATGATTCTTGATTGATTCTTAAAATGTTCATAAACTTCTTCCATTGTTTGTTTCTTTTTGTCTCTTGTTTGTCTATGAAGGGAATTATGATTCATCCATCGATCAAAGTAATGGTTGTATTTTTCATAAAATGCTTTTTTATTCTTCGCTTTGTTATCCATTTCGTTTCCAATACTTTTCCCATCATTATAAATATTACATGAATAATATCCTCCTGTTTTCTCTCCATGTGTCTTCCAATCACCTCTGCACATCCAACACCATTCTCCATGGCATTTAGGACATGTCATATGATTACATCCATGAGTTCTTTCACATAATAAACCACAATGATAACATGCTTTGGCAGTTAATAATAAATATGAATTTTCATCATCTTTCGTTGATAATGAGTTCCAGTCAGAAACGTGCTTGCAATTTGCAGGGGCGTGGTATTCACCAAGACATTTGAAACAAAATCTTTGTCCACATAAACAGAAAATGTTATCACTTGTTCTTTCTGATGACAAAATAACAATAGCCCTTCCGCATTGTGGATTTGGACAAAATACGTTTCCTTGTAATTCAACGTATTCCTTCTTCAAGAAATACCAAAATCTTTCAGCATCATATGGGGATACTTTTTTTGCCAATTCATAATGAATTTTACATTTACAACCTTGACTCATACATAATGAATCAATAAAATCAGGTCCTCTTTTTACTGCCCCTTCTATGTACTCTTTCCAACATTGTTTACAAAAATAATGCCCACAATTTAACCCAACAACTCCATCTACTTCCTCATAACAAACATCACATGTGTATTTCCCTTTTGGTGGTTCAATATCTAATATTTTTCCGCCTGACAATTTTACATACTTTTCTGGGTCATCATAATAAACATCATTCATTTTGTTGACATTCCATTTGAAATACCTTAGTAATAAAACACTTTCCCCTTCTGCAAGACAAGTAAAATTCATTACTTCGCTTATTAATTTTTGCATTTCTCCATCGATTTTACAACTTTCTTTAATTTCAAACGGTTTTAATGGGGTTTCAGGTTGTTCATAATCAGTACTTGACGATAACATGTGTTTTAACTTTTCCAAAAATGAAACATCTTAGTTCAGTTCGAAATTGGTGTTACGATTTTTCGCTCGCTTCTCATTTTTTGTTTTTCATTTTTTGTTTTTCATTTTTTTTCAATTCAATTCCAAATTTTATTAATTGTGAAACACTTGTTTCCATGGTTTCTATGTTGAGAGTTGACTTCGTAATACTCACGAACTTAAAATCTGTTGATTTGAACATGCTTTTTAGTTTACCTGATGTTTTGAATCTTCAATAATTTGTACACTAACATTTTTTGTTCGAAAAAAAAAAGACGCACTTCGCTGTTTTTCAGACTTGAAACCCTTTTTTACTTTGGTTTTAGGTAAAAATTGTGAATCATTTTCGATTGCATGTGGATGTTTTCGATAATTAGTTTTTTATTTTTAGGCAAAATTCTGAGAAGTAGAAGTTTTTAGTCATTTCTTTTTTATTCCATGTTTTACCCTTTACATTTTTTAAATGTTTCGCTAGTTTTCTCTGCCAATTCCAAATTATTTCTGAAAACAAAAAACTTCTGGGAATGCTCTATTCAACACCAAACAACAAAGGAAATGGTATTGGAAGTAAATTATCCTATTTTCCTAAAATTGTCATGTCCTAATATTTACAAACAAAAATAATTTAAACCAAATAAACAAAACTATTTAATTAAATGTTCATATTCTTAGCCTTTATACTTGTTTGTCAATGCTTTTCTCAAGTTACAAATGATGATTATTACAATGTTCACTCCCTAAAAACTGAAACAACGTGTCACACAGGAGATGCCACTCAATGGTCTTCGTTGCAATCAAATAGCAATTGTTTGTATTTTATTTTTGTTTGATTAGAATTTGAAATAACGATAACAAGGTAATTCAACTGAAGTAAAAATTATTATTGAAAGTAATAATTTTTCTTTTGATATACCACCAAATACAACTATTATATCACTTACTTTTTCTAAAACACCAACGACAATTACTTGTACTCCTGATCAAATCAATATTGGTTCAGTTACGATTGGATCAAATACAGTTATTAGTTTCGTTGGCAATTTTGTAATAACCAATTTAATAATGGAAAGTCCAATTAAATACACAAATTTAACAATCAGTTCTTTAACTCTTCAATTTGTCCTTTCTAATTTTAAAGATGGCCCTTTATTTGTGAATGATGACTACAGTAAAATTAGTATTGCAACAGTTAATTCGAATCAACCCTCTTATTTAATTGATTTAATTCATTCTAAAAGTCCTGTCGCTGTTCCAGCTAATGCTTATGGATTATTATCAAACAAATTAATTAAATACCCATCATCTCAACAAAACCTTGATGAGGTTATTGATTGTGTTTTGAAAAGTGGGAATTCACTAAGTAGTTCAACTTATGATAAACTTTATTGTCCATGTAGTGATGGAAGTGTTGAATGTCGAATTACTATTGATGCAAATAAAATGAATTTCAATGGTAATGAACTAAATAGAACATCATTAATTATTGAACAACAAAGTTTTACTTTTAATGATATTGGCACAACTAAAAAAATTGTGATGAATTCAAATGAATACAGATTTGAAACAACTGGAAAACATTCATTTTCAATCAATCAAGTAAATTCTATTTTGGAAATAAATCCTTTTATCAATCTAAATGTTCTTAATTACTTTGAATTTATAACAATAAGCAGTAATGTTAAACAAATTGAATATGGATATGGAACTGGTATTATTTCGATTAATTCCTTTTTTGGCAACATCACTTTTATAACAAATAGAACAGTTAAAAAAAATGAAATATCGTTTAAACCACAACAACCACAACATGAATTCTATTTGATCTCAGAGGGTTATGGAGATGATGATGATTGTTATAAATTTAACAATACAAATTATAACTGTATTATTCATGAATTCAAAACTAACACATGTGTATCATATGGACCAGCTTCAAAAGCATGTTCAACCCCAATTCAAACTCTTGAAGGTTGTTCCGATGTTATCTTTGAATCTCCAACCAATGATTTTCATTGTCTTGAATGTAAGTCTGGCTTTATTTTAAATTCAACAACAAGAAGATGTCAAACTGAAACAAATTGTTCAAAAGGTATTGATTTTTGTTATAATTGTGAAAGTAATTTCAGTTTAAGTTCAGACAACAAATGTGTTGCAAATAGTGTTTGTGCAAGAGTTGTCAACTCCAAATGTTCAATATGCACAACAGAAGAATGCTTAAAACAATTCTATACTTATGATGATGGGTGTGTTGACTCATTACATGAAACATGTTTTATTTGTAATAATTCATTGTTGACAAATGGAAAATGTTTAAAAGAAGAATATGCAATAATTCAAACAAGTAACTCAACTATTGGTTGTGAAAAAGGTTATTATGTTGATGAAAGAGGATGTAAGAATTGTCCACAAGGTACTTTAGATTGTTATTTTGATGGTTATCAAATAATTTCTTTGAATTGTTTTGAAGGATTTTATAATAATGGGACTTTATGTTTGTCTTCGAATTGTGAAAAAATTGATTCATATAATAGGTCTCGATGTGAGTCATGTAAAAGTGGTTATACTATGAATGCCCAAAACAGATGTGTTAAACCAATACCATATTGTTATTATTATGAGGGAGATAAATGCAAAAGTTGTGAATATGGATATGAAATTATTGAGGGAAAGTGTGTTGCCAAGAGTAAATATTGTTTGGATGCAAAATTGGGAAAATGTCTCTTATGTGTTGATGGTTATTTCCCAGGTGAAGAAGGTCATTGTCAAAAATGTGATTCTACTTGTAGAACATGTTTATTTAATTCAACCTGGTGTATTGGTTGTTATGATGGAACTTACTTATCAAATCATTCATGTGTTATAGATGAAAAATTAAAAGGAATTTGCACACTTTATACAATTAGAGGAGACTGTGTACGATGTATTGAGGGTTATTATCAAAGTCAGTTTGATTGTTTGAAATGTAAAAAAGAATGTGCTGCATGCAATAATGGAGTACAATGTTTGACATGTGGAAATGATTATTACATGTCTCCATCGAATCAATGTATTAAAAAATCAACAATAATTGGTTGTGCTGTTGAAATTTCTTCAATGGATGGATGTACAAAATGTTTAGATGGTTATTATAGTTCAAGAAAATCTTGTAATAAATGTGCGGATACCTGTGAAAAATGTACTGTGATAGGATGTATTAGTTGCAGGGAAGGAGATGTTTTAGTTGATAATGAATGCATTAATTATAAACAAGTTAGTGATTGTACAGAAGCTGCAAATTCAAAATGTGTTAAATGTACTTTTTGGAATGAACCAGATGAAACAGGTTCTTTTTGTAGAACACAAGCAGAAGGATGGTTTATTGCCATTATGGTAATAATTGCGATTGTTATCTTTGCCACAATAATTGTAGCAATTGTATTAATTTACAAAAAAGCAATAAAGATGTACGAAAAGAAATTGAAAGAATCCAAATTGCGTGTTTTTAATATGAAACGATCAAATATTACATTTTTTAATATCAATGGAAATGAAAATATTAAAATTAATAAAAATCAATTGGAATTTGATATTGATACAAATGATTTAATTCCAATAAATGAAGAAACTCGTGATCTTCTTTGTGTAGGAAATGTTGGTGAAAATCCAGTTACAATTGAAATGGCTTTGAAAGAACCAAATGAGAGATATGGCATTAGAACTGATCCACAAAAAATAATTTTAAAGAAAAACCAAGGAGTTGAATTTGAAATATTCATAAAACCAACATGTACATGTCGAATTAATGATTTATGTGTAATTATTGTTAAAGATATCAAAAATAGAAATGATTATCAATGCCCAATTTCTATTTCAACCCAAACAGAAATTACAACTTCTTTAGATCCCTCAGAAATTGTTAGAAATGAGAAATTAGGAGAAGGATCATTTGGTGTGGTATTTTTGGGAGAGTTTAGAGGAAATAAAGTTGCAATTAAGGTAATGAAAAATGTTGTTGAAGGGAATTCAACTGAAAAAATGGAGGAATTTACGAAAGAAGTGGCGATGTTAGATAAGTTTAGAAGTGATTATATCATTCATTTTTATGGGGCTGTAATGATTCCAAATAAGTGGTGTTTAATTACTGAATTTGCAGAATATAGTTCTCTATTCCATTTAATGAAAACTAAAGATGAATCATTTTTATCGATGAAATTAAGAATTAAAATGATGTTGGATTCAGCAAAAGGAATTCTTTATTTACACAACAATGGTATTTTGCATCGTGATATTAAACCTGACAATATTTTAATTGTTTCTATTGATCCAAAAGATAATGTCCAAGCCAAATTAACTGATTTTGGATCATCAAGAAATATTAATCAAATGATGACAAACATGACTTTCACTAAAGGTATTGGTACTCCCAAATATATGGCACCCGAAGTATTAAATAAACAAAAATATAAGAAAACAGCCGACGTTTATTCATTTGCAATTACAATGTTTGAATGTTTTTCTTGGGATAATGCTTTCCCACTTGTACTGTTTAGATTTCCATGGGATGTTGCTGATTTTGTAACTAAAGGTGAAAGAAGACCAAAACCAGATAAAATGTCAAATGAACAATACCAAATAATTGATAATTGTTGGAAACAAAATCCAAAAGACCGAATTGGAATGGAGGAGGCTGTTAATTCCCTCGAACCATTAACTAATTAAATTTTTGATTTGTTTTTTTTTACAACTCCTGAAAATTAAAACAAAATGTCGAATAAAACCAAAATTAATGGGTTTGTTCCAATTTGTGAATTTTTTCAACACGGGCAATGTGTTGCATTCCATCAAATGGTGTTGCCAAAAAAGCATCAACCATATCTGTGGCAATGTCACATCCAATTACTCGAGCCCCAAAAGCAATTATATTGGCATCATTATGTTTTCTACACATTACAGCAGTGTAATGATCATGGCAAAGGGCACACCTAATTCCATTAATTTTATTTGCCGCAATGGAAATTCCAATTCCACTTCCGCAAACTAAAACCCCCTTTTTTCCAGTTTTAACAACTTCATTGGCAACTTTTTCAGCGAAATCAGGATAATCACATCTATCAGCGGTGTTAGTTCCCATATCATCAACTTTAATTCCTTTATTTATGAGATATTGTTTGACAATTTCTTTAAGGGGAAAACCAGCATGATCACTCCCAATGACCACTTCCATTTTGTTTCAAATAATTAGTTTCAGTTCGCTATGGAACATTCGTTTTAAACTTGGGCCATAAGAAAAAATGTTAACAAAAAAATTAAATTGGGGTGCATTGGACTGTCCCATCTTCACTCGCCGTATAAATTGAACCGCCAACAAGTATAATATCTCTAATCAAGGCACTATGTTTTTTTATGGTTTTAAATTGTTTAAATTCGCTGTCATACTCGGTGATCAATAACACACCATCAGGTCTTGTGGTGTTGAAAAGCGTTTTTCCATTCAAATTGATTGAACGCAAAACTGAAGCACCTTGTTTTTCATCGCTAATTAGCATTGAGAAGTCTCTGATATCATCAATTTCCAAAGTTATTTTTTTTAATGGGAAGGAATATAAAACAATGCCATTATCGTCTGATTGAAGAGACATTTCTTCATTTGTTAAAACACTTATTGAACTGATTGGTTTTTCGAAATTGATCGTATCGATTATCCCATCATTTCTTTTTTCATAATCAACAACACAACTCAATCCGTCTTGGCTTGCAGTTACAAAATAATTGTTCCACCAAACCAAATCAACAATATTATCGCTGTGGATCTCATCAATTTTATGAGTGATTTTACCAGTTCGCACATCAACAACCTTTAATATTTCATTCATCCCAACCCCAAGAGAAAATTCATGGCAACATAAAGAAGTTTCATCTAACAAAACCCCTTTTGGTTCAAAAAGAATTGGATTTGTGTTTTGTCGTTCATCAATAATAACAATAGACCCATTCTTTTTAATGGCATAGAAAATTTGGTTTTCTTGGCAAAGAGAAATAACACTTTGCTTCAAGACATTTTTTTGACACAAAGAATAATCAAATAAAATAACTTCTCCATTGCTATAATTCACAGCGATTGAACTGTTTGAATAATCCATTTCAAGGGCATAGTTTATTTCTGTCTCCTCCAAACTCATTTCAATTTAATAGTTTTTTTTAATTTATCTTCAAAAAAATTAAAAAGAATAATGAATGGAATTATTGTTTTTTAGTAACCAGCATCCATAAGATATTTGGCACACTTGTAAGTGGCATCAGAGTTTTGTCCGGCTGAGACTGAGGCATCAGCGAAATATCCAATAATGACGGCTTGGTTAGTCTTGTAAATTGAAATACCTTCGGTCTTGCATTTACCCATGGCAGTTCCTTCATCAGCATCAACTCTGGTGATCATGTATTTCTTTCCACCAATGGTAACCCCAGTTTGTTGAAGACCACCAATATTAGAAGCAGTGGTTGTTCCAATAGCAACTGATTCTTGTGCAGATGGGGTGCAGTTTGGAGAAGCAGCCCAAACACCACCTTGAAGTCCAATAATGGCTCCTCCGTGTCCCTTACCAGCCCCAACAAGGAATGAATCGATATATGATTGCCAAGACATGTGTGTTTAAAAGTTGTGATTTGATTATTTAATTCTTCAGCTTTTATAGTTCAACGTAATCTATAAAATCTTGAGATCTTTTTAATCGAACTTATAAAGTGCTTTGAATAGAACATTCTGTGCTCAGTTTTCTATTTTTATAAATATCGAATTCCAAGTTCTTTAATTTTAAATAAATTTAATTAATTATAAGTTTAACACTACGTTTTGATTGGCAAAGTCTTTATGCAAACAGCACAACGAAATGAAGAAAAACGCTGATGGGTGCACAGGTACGCGACAACTCATCGCACTCTCTATTTTCAAATCAGTGAGCAAAAAAAGAATTTTTAATTTTGTGTATCCTTGTTTTAAAAATAAATCAAGTTTCTTGTTTTAAATAACAAAAACAAAATGTGTTTCATTTTAAAACGAATTCTCAAAAAATATGTTTTGGTTAACAAAAAGCAAAAAAAAGTTTTTTGAAAACAAATAAAAGGGGTCAATCCCAAATTTTATTGGCAACAACCAACCAAGTACTTTGAGTTCAAAAATAAAAGTTAGTCTTACAACCAGTTATTTATGATTCCAGTTTCTTTTCATTGACTTATTACTTTCGTCTTCAGAGTGAAGTTCATATGTGATTTTGTTTAATTTTGAACCCCTTTTGTGTTCATTCTTCTTCCAAGTCTTCATCCAATTCAAAATTTTTCAATTTACCAATCACTCGTGAAAACCAAGATTCATTTCGAAACAATTTGAAATAGAAAAGTAAAAAAAAATTATTGTGTTTCTTTCAAACATTTTTTGGTTGTGGTTTCATTTAAGAATTTTGGTTCGAAGTTACCCTTAACAGAAATTCTTTTAGAAGCTATTTTTCATTGGGTTTCATTAATTCTTTTTTTAGACAAGACAGAATGTTTGAAGATGCATATAAAAACCAATCTTGATTACATCAATTTCAATGATCTTTTTGTTACAACTATTTTCACTGCTAATTGTTCAAATTAGTGCTGAAGAGTCAAGCAAGTGCATACCAAACTTTATTGTCACCAAGCTTCATGAAGGGACAATAGGAAGTACTGGGGCTCTTTATCACGTTGACGACTTGTGCTATGAACACATTCCAGATTATAATAAAAAGGTGTTTGGCTATCAAATTAAACATGAATGTTTACTTCATAGGAGTTTAAAGTTTAATCAAAAAAATGGGCACAATATCTCGAGGTGTGGTGAATACTTAGAATTGAAAGGCCCTTTGGAAGAGCCTTTCCCTTGTTTGGTTTCTGGGTTCTACTGGGAAGAAAACAACCAAACAGAAGATGAAAAAAAATGGATCCACAGACTTGTTGGAGTAAATGAAAAGACTTTAACAGTTATAGCCGCTGCGTTTAATGCTGCTGGGATCGTCCAAGCACTTGAAATTGGGGTAAGACCAATGTTGTGTCCATTCAAAATTCCACCAACCATTTTTGTTGAACCAAAAGAAGACGAAACAGAAATTACTTTATTTGATATAGTTTCCGTTCCTGAACGTTTGGAATACAACGGGACAATTATTTATGCAGACGAAGGTGGAAGATATAAAATACCAAAAAGCATTCAATCTGTCTATAAAGAACTTCTCTTTGTTTCGATGGTCCAAGAAAAACTAAGTTTTGGAAAAATCGATCTCTCCAAGAAAGGGTTTGTTACAAATAACAAACAATTTACGATCAACAATGAGACAATATCATGCCCATTTGCCCCAACAACAAAAGTTTACAATGTAACTGAAGGGGTTGTTTATTCAAGATTCTTTGAATGGAAAATTGCCCAAAAGAGACCAAATGATATTTTGAATGTCGGACCCACAAATGAAACAGTTACTTTTGAATCCCACAATAATGAAGTGGTTTTGATATTTTACTACAGAACTGCTTTCCAACTTGGGAAGATATATGAATACTTGGACGTTGATATTGATATTTTTGGTGAAGTTAAACCCCAAAATGCCTTTTTCTCATACAACCCCACGAGAATCACATTCGACTCTTCGGAATCTGAAAGGTTTTGTGGAGACAGACCATTAAAACATCACACTGAAATCATTGGAAACAAAAAACGTCTTCATTTGAGAATTAACACCAACAAAAATTGTAAGGGATTCGTGAATGTTGTTGAAGTGAAATTGAAAACGGATGGTTCTCCAATTCAACTTTCAAATACCTTCTTCAAAATTAATGATGACATTGATAATACAAGATGTGATTTGGAAACACTTGACTGTAAAAATACTGAATGTACCGTTGATCATAATTCATTTGATGACGGTACAACTTCACCGTGGAAAAAGGGATGTGAACCGACATGTGGTAATTGCAGAACTGGTTTCAAATGTTCTTTATCTGGATTTTGTGTGAAAGAACCAAATTTCAACCAAAGAAGTTCCTCCACACTGCTAATGCTGTCTCTTGTTGCTGTTATTATTATGTTGATATAAATAATCATTTGTAACACAAACCATTTTAGTTTCGAAAAAAATGTTATTTATTTAAAACAAAAATCAATCAATCAAATCAATTTGGATGGATTTCACTCTTCTAGTTTGTCGAACAAATGGTATATTTTCTTCCTGTTCATTCTGCCTTTTAACTGGGCCTTCGATACTATTGTTATGTTTTAACAACACATGGGTTTGGTCATTTATTATATCATTGTCATCTTCAATTATTTCAATTTTAGCGCATTTCTTACTCTACAAATGAATATTCAAATGCTTTCTCTGAAACATAAAACCAAACTCTCGTTGGGATAAATTGTGAAAATGCATTTAATTTGTTTGGTAGGTGAGTTAATTCTTCCATTTTTGTTTTTTCTAAGTTTTAGAATTTTTTTTTAATTTTTTGGAAATAATGTTTTTGGAGTTTTGAAGTAACTTTGGGGCAACAATTTGCAACAAGAATCTTTGTTTCAATTCTACTTTCTCTCTCGAATTTTCTTTTTGTGTGGAATGAGAAACTGCTGTTTGGTTTCTTTTAAAAATCAAACTACTAAAAATAAGACTTCCATTTTTTTTAAATCTGAATATTTTTGGTGTATAAAAAGTAATCTTTTTTAACTTAAAACCCATTCTAATGATATTTTATTTATCTTTATTAATATATTTCGTTGATGGTTGGGTTTATTGTGGAAGTGGAAGTGAAAGTGGTACTACTATTGTAATAAATGATGATCACAGTGAATGTCTTATGGATGGAATTCAAACAATTAGTAATAATCTTTATTTGACTGATGTGAAAACAACAAAAAGAATTGTTGCTGAAAATGTGGATGATGACATTATTTGTGGAACATCATTTGAAGTACCATTTACAGGATTTGAATTTGAATTTCGAAAAACAAACGACATGAATGATTGGAAGTGGTATTATTTTCAATACTTCTCAAACGATGTTCCTTTCTATTTTAGTGGGTCAGATGTAAATAATATTTGGTACAAAAGGCAAATATTGTTTATTGGAAACACACCAACAAGATATTATGGAAATGTCAAAGGGTTATGGATGGCATCACATGACCCAAGAGAATATCGAATTCCTGTTGAAAGAACATTTTATGGGAATATAGAAAGACCATCATCAAATAATCAAATTAACATTTGGGCAGAAGATAGATATGTTCAAAGAGGATGTATTTATTACTTATCAAGATATGGAAAAGATGCTTCTTTCGATTGGAATGAAGGTGTTCAAGTGAAATGTGGAGAAATGAGAAGACATTATCTTTGTTACGGTGTAAGTGATGTTTCAATGAGTTGTAGTTGTCAAAACAATCCTTTTAACCCAACATCTCGAGATAATTTTACAATTTGTCAAACAATAATAACTTATTTGAGCGTTAAAAAAGAAACTCCATTTTACATGGCAAATGCTAATCAAACAATTACAGGAATATCAAATGAACAAACATTGAATATTTATTCGTATCCATATTCCAGAATGAAAATAAGTGCAGAACAATCATCATATGTCAGGGTGTATGGACATACATCAAGAAAAAATGATTTACTTTCTTTTAAAATTAGTAAACAACAAGGAGATGTTTTGATTGTTGAATATAAAACAGAAGATGATAAATCCACAACTTACATTGTTTCAACAAAAAGAGAAATAAATGAAATTGTTATGAATTTCGCAGATTTTGGAAATGAAAAAACATCATACGTTATGTTATTTGGAATGAATAATCAATATCCATTAAACAATGAAAACAAAGTTCATTCTAGTGGTACTTGTACGATAAAAGTAATTGGAAAATTGAAATCTGAATGTAAAAGTTGTAGATATGGTTATAAACTTGATTTATCAAATAATTGTGTCAAAGATTCCAATTGCAACAGAATAGAAGAATCACAATGTTTGAGTTGTTATGATGGATATTATCTTAATGATAAGCATTGTGAAAAAACAAATATTTCAAATTGTTTTCGAAGTGTTAATTCTACTTTTTGTTTGTTATGTAACAACGGCTTTACAAATGAAAATGGTCAATGTAAAGAAATTACTAAGAATTGTTTCAAACAAGAAAATGACAAATGTTCAATATGTAATATTGGTTATTATTTGAATGAAAATTTCGAATGCATTCAAGCAATTGATGAACAATGTTATTATTCCAAAGAAAATTGTGTTTTATGTGGAGAAGGATATGTTTACAATGGAACCAAATGTCAAATTCAAAATGAAAATATCAACAAAAAGAATGAATCAATTTATTGTTTCAAAAAAGAATTTGTTGAAAATAATCAATGTTTACAATGTTCTCAAAGATTTGACAATTGTGAAGAGTGTAATTTAAATCAATGTTTAGTTTGTTCTGATACTTATCAAATCAATGAAAATGGTGGATGTAGTTCAATTCTAAATTGTGAAAAATATTTCAATAACCAATGTATTCAATGTAAACCAAATTATCAATTAATTTCTGGGAAATGCAAAGAACTCAATGGAAATTGTCTCACATTTATTGATGAAAATACTTGTCAAGAATGTGAGGAATCATATATTCTTCAAACTAATGGAAAATGTGAAAAAATGAATATTAGTCATTGTTTGAAACAAACAAATACTGGATGTTATGTTTGCGAAGAAGGATATTATCTTAATGAAAACCAATGTCTTCTTTGTCAAAACAATTGCATGACTTGTTTAAATCAGAATCATTGTTTAACATGTCCTTTAAGTATGTTTTTATCAAACAACTATTCTTGTTTATTCAATGAAAAATATAAAAATGTTTGTAACATTCTAATGCCAGATGGAAGTGGATGCGCAATATGTAAAGAAGGTTATTATAAGGAAGGAAAAGAATGTTTACCATGTTTAGAATCTTGTCAAACATGCAATCGAAATACAACATGTTTAGAATGTAAAGATGGATATTTTATGAAATCTTCTGGATATTGCAAATCAGTGAATGATTCTTTTGGTTGTTTAAGATTCGATAAAGAAGAAGGTTGTTTGGAATGTGAAAGTAAATATTATTTGAAAAGCAAAGAATGTTCAGAATGCAGTTCAGAATGTTTTAATTGTTCAATTATTCCAAATCAATGTACTTCATGTAATTCAAATAATGTTCTAATTAACTCTAGATGTGTATATTTTAAAAATATTAAATCATGTACAGATTCTTATGATTCGAAATGTACAAAATGTTCATTTTGGAATCGACCAAGCGATGATGGAACATTTTGTCAAAACCATATTGAATGGTGGCTCGTTTCAATTGTCATTCTATTTTTATTATTTGTGATATTTGCAACAACCATTGGAACAGTTTTACTTATGTCACATTTGACGCAGATTCATGACAGAAAAAAACAAAGAGAAACAACATGCATTTTCAATATGAAATATTCAAACGTCAAATTTGTTTCATTGTCAAAAAATGTGTGTTTGAACAGAATGAAACTAACTTTTGATGATTCTGCATTATTGCCAGTTGAAGAAGAAACAAAAGATTTAATTTGTATAGGTAATAATGGAAAACAAACAATGAAAATTCAAATGACACTTAAAGAAGGAACTGATCAATTTAACATGAGATCCGAACCTCAATTAGTTGTTTTGAAGAAAGGAGAAGCATGTGAATTCGAAATTTTTGTAAAACCATTATGTACTTGTGAGGTAAATGAACACATTGTCCTGATTACTCAAAACATCAGAACAGCACAAGAAAAACAATTTGATATTGAGACACACTTCAAAACAACAATTTCGACAAAAATAGATTATAGAGAAATTCAAGAAATTAAGAAATTAGGAGAAGGATCATTTGGAATTGTGTATTTGGGTACTTTCAGAGGAAATAAAGTTGCTGTTAAGAAAATGAAACAGTCAAAAGATACTTACAGCGCGAAGAAAGAATTCGAAGATGAAGTAACAATGTTGGATAAGTTTAGAAGTGAATATATCATTCATTTTTATGGGGCATGTTTTATAACTGGACACATTTCGATGATAACTGAATTTGCTGAATTTGGATCATTACAAGATTTAATTAATAACCAACACGAAGTTTCAATTAAAATGAAAACAAAATTGATATTAGATTCCGCAAAAGGAATTGAATATCTTCATTCGAATGGTATTTTACATCGTGATATTAAACCTGATAATATATTAATTACCTCACTTGATGAAAATGAACAAGTGAATGCCAAATTAACAGATTTTGGATCATCAAGAAACATTAATCAGATGATGACAAACATGACTTTCACTAAAGGTATTGGTACTCCAATTTATATGGCACCTGAGGTAATGAAAAAACAAAAATATGATGGATCAGCCGACGTTTATTCATTTGCAATTACAATGTATCAAACCTTAGAGTGGGTTTCAACACCTTTTCCAAAAGATCAATTTAAATTTCCATGGTTAATTGCTGAATTTGTAGAAAAAGGAGAAAGATTACCAAAAACAGATAAAATAGGAGATGAATATTATGTCTTAATATCAAAGTGTTGGTCGCATAGACCAGAAGAAAGATCGAATATTACTATGGTTGTCAACACATTGTCTATTTTGTACTGATTTGATAGTTTCCAAATTTAATACTTTTTTAATTTTAAATTTCAAATTGAAATTCAATCTCAAAAAAAAGAAATTTTGTTGCTTGTCATTTTGGGGAAAGACAAGTTGATAAAAGAGATTAAAAAGTAGAAAGTATTTTCCATGAAAGCCACACTTAATTCAACTGGGTATCACAACAAAACCTTTCCCCAAGAAAATCGAACAACACCCAAAAGTGTGGTTGAAACAACACTTGAAAATTTAGTACATCAACACAGCCATTGCTTTGAAGGCAATCCTTTAAAGGTTTACAAAGAAATTTCAGCAAGAGTTCTTTAAACATTTTTCATCACTAATTCTTTTGTCACTCCATCTTTTTTGTTGTTTCTTTGGTATTGTTTAAAATACATTTGGTTCTTGAAATTTTGCTACAAACCATCAAAATTAAATAAAACAAAAAGTAACTTCAAATAGTCGCAACAAAATATATTGGAGGTTTTGTAATAATTCTATCAATATCACAAACCGCCGAATTAATAAACCATTTATCTTGAAATAACATCATTCCATAGTGCAAGTGGGCATGTCCAAAACAAGACCATTTCAGTGTTTTTGAATTGAGAATTAATTCTTTGATTAGCGGATTTCCTTGAAGGCCATCATATTTACTATCAAGTATGCCACTTGGAGGTTGATGGGTTATAAACATGTGGGCATTATTCAATCTCTCTTTTATTAAATCAAAATTTGATTTCCAATATTCATTGTCATTGTAACAGCACCCGTGTATCCTAATTCCAAATACATCAATAGTTTCGTTGTCTAAAAAAATCAAATTGGAACAATTTTTGAACAGCCACCCCCTTCTTTCATGAAGATTTTGGACAAATTCAAAATCGTGATTGCCACCAATGACAATGCGTATTTTGCTTGGAGTTTTCTCAAGCCATTTGGCAAAATCTTCAACACTTTCTTTTGATCCATGTTTACTAAAATCACCACAACATACTAAAATATCACAAGGACCAATAGACAAGTCTTTGTGATTGCAGTGAGTATCAGAGAATACACAAATCCGAGCCATTAGGTTTGTGACAAAGAGATCAATTTTTTAATTTAAAGCCAATAAGTAAAACCAAGGTTCTGAAACAACACCAAAAAAATGAGGGATGTATCCAAGAAAATTGTCAATTAAAATATTTTCAGTCATTTCTTCTTTGAGATACTCAAAGACTCATGCTCTTCAAATAGAGTTTTCAAAACAATTTTTTGAGTTTTTGTTAATTTGACCAATACGATATCAATCCTAAGGCAATTAATGTGGTGAATAAAAGGAAACAAAAACAAACTCTTTTGTGGAAAATTTTCGAATAATGCCCATTGAGGCTGCCTTTATAATTCCAGAAATTTCTTCTATAATAATATCCTTGTCCAATATGATGATTGAAGCCTCAAGTAAATCAAGCAAACATTTTTTATCATCACAATTCACAACTATTTCATAGAATGCAAATGCACATTTTGTAGAATATGGCATTAAATTTGCAAGAAAAATTGGTAGGGCCGTTCGAGTGGCCTTATTGAGGGAATACAGCTGAGTTACAAATTTACATAGCGCCAAGTAAATAGGTTCTTCGATGTAGTCGTTTTGAACAAACCTTTCAATTTTTCCAGTTTTATAATACGACAAAACATTGACGGCAGTTGGGTCGGAGAGAGGCGGGGGAAGCGAAGCAATAACCGAGCTTATTAATGTAGATAGATACTTTGACTCAAATGGGAGAATCAAAGTGTACAATGTAATAGAATCAACATCAAGTGGGATTGGGGCATTTAATATGAATTGAGGGAAATAAGGATTTGTTACAATATTGAATCGTGCCTTATCCCATTTTTTTACTGCCAAAACCAAATAATAAGATGGGTTTTTGACAAGCCTCTGAAGACACAACGAAATAAACTCGGGATGACAGCACTTGAATTGTTTGACTATTGAACATTTTTCAAATTTTCTTGCGAGGGCAGTCATGATCATTAAAGAATTCCTTTGGGAAATAATATCTTCAGAAAAATAAAATAGTTTATAATAAAGGTACGCAACTTTCTCACATAATTCTTGCGAACATTTGCCATCTCCAAATATAGTTTTGATGGCGAATCTAAATGGTTTTAAATTGAATCTAAAATTACGGAAGCGCACTGCGTTTGAAAGATGTGAATTGGATATATCGATAACAAAAAGTATAATCCTGGCATAAATTAAAGTGGACAGCTCATCCATTTCGTCTGGAATATAAGGAAAATGTATTTGTTTTGAGTATGGGGTTTTGAGTTGGTCTTCAAAGGCAGTTAATTCCCCCAATAAAACAAATGGCGATTGTTTCTCATTCAAAATCCCCAAGGCATCCGGTAATTCTCCTCTAATTGCATACAAACCTTTCACAAACCTCAAGTTTGGAGCCATTTCTTCGCTCACGTTTAATCCCTTTGGGAGTGTTGGAATTAAAAGTAAAGAACGATAGATAAGATCGCAACATTCGGCTCCAAGAGGTGATTTAAAAAGTTTTTGACAGTTTTCAAGACTTTGAAGATGGAGACATGGAAATAAAACGTCGTAATATCCCTTGTATTTTTTGTCTTGACCAACAAGATTTGAATAAAGATCTATCAGTGCTTGTTGCATTGTGATGCATTGTGGTAAAACTGAAGAAAAAATCAATGTTTTTAACTCAGAGGACAATGGGCATATGAATGGGAGATTTGGAGGAAACGCAGAACTGCATTTACATTTACAATCGACAAATAAAATACCAACCAACTTATTCATTTGGTCTTGATTGAAATAATCAAATAGAATTGGTCTTTTGATGAGTCTCAACAAAACCATTTTTAAATATTCTTTTTTTTGTTTGCATTCACATGAATAATTATTCGCAAGATAATCAACGATATTGTTGAATATTTTAAAATGAATTAATGTGGTTTGTTTCTCTTTGTCAACGTGGGTCTGTGGGAAAAATTTCACAGAATCAATTAATACCATTTTTAATAAACAATCAAAATCATCTTTAATTGCTAATCGTTCATTTCGTTTTATTAAATGTAAACAACATCTTCCGACCTTTTTCATTAATTTTTGGCTCTTTCTGTCACAATAAAACTTTTTTTTTTCAACATCCCTTTCTTTTTGTTCTTCAATTTTCTCTTGCTCGGAAGCAAAAACCAAATTCTCATTTCTGCGCTGATTTAATAAAATGTCATCGACACTCCCATTATCTTTAATAAATTTTGGCTGAACAGAGTTATTGTCAATATACTTATTTAATAATATTAAATATAACAAAAGTGAAACTGGATTTGCGTTTATATAAAGGTCTTTCAATAAACTTTCTAATTGGAATTTATTTAATAACCTTTCCCCAATGTATGCTGCTTGAAAAGCGGCTGTTGTTATTGGAGACTTCTGTTTCCAATCCTTTTGGTTAAACACCCCATATCCCATACGTATGAAATTTAAATATTGAGAAGAATTAGAATAATTAGCAGGAATTTTGGGCAGACAAGACATCACCACGATTTTTTGTTCAATTCATAGTTTCTATATTAAAATAGTATTGTTTTTTATTTTCTTTTCAAAAACACAAATTCAAAAGTTTAAAACAGTTGAAATAAAACCTAAAACAATTTTTATGTGAAATGCAAAGTGGAGGTCAAAAAAATTGTTTTAAAAAAAAGAAAAGAGAAAAAAGAGCGAGTCAGAACGAACTTGAAATCAATGCAGGAGCTAACTTCAGAACGCCTTGACATAATCATTTCAAAGTGTTTCCAAGAAAGGTCATTATGCCCCCCTCTAAAGGAATTTATAAAACCAGATGAAATCAAATCTTTGTGTTTTATGGCAATTCGTGTGTTATCACAAGAACCAAGTTTATTACAACTTAAAGCCCCTATTTATGTTATTGGGGATTTACATGGTCAATTCACAGATTTACTTCGATATTTTGATGAAACCAAAATTGACCAAGATCGCTATTTATTTTTGGGTGATTATGTCGATAGGGGACCTCGCTCCATTGAAATTGTAATATTAGTCATGGCTTTAAAAGTTAAATACCCTGATCGATTTTTTTTGCTGAGAGGAAATCATGAAGCAAAAAATATTAACCGATTGTATGGATTTTATGATGAATGTTTGTTTTTATAAACAGTCCGTGTTACATATTAATGCTTTTAGGCAAAAGGCGTTTTGATGTTGATACTTGGAGAAGTTTTTGCGAAGTATTTAGATATCTTCCGGTTAGCGCATTGATTGACGGCAAAATACTTTGTTTACATGGGGGTTTAAGCAAAGAAATGCAAGATATCGCTTGTTTAACCCAAATTGTAAGGCCAACCGATATTCCCGAAGAGGGATTGTTATGTGACATATTATGGGCGGACCCATCAACCGACTCATATGGCTGGGAAGAAAATATGAGAGGGGTTTCTTACACTTTTGGCCCAGACGTCGCGCTTGAGTTTATGAAAAAAAATGGGATTGAGTTATTGTGTCGAGCCCACCAAGTCGTTGAGGAAGGTTTTAAGTTTTGTTTTAACAAAAAGGTGTTAACTTTATTTAGTGCTCCAAATTATTGTAATAGCTTTAACAATTGTGGGGCAATGATGAGAGTTGATGAAAACTTGTATTGCACCTTCATTACTCTCAATCCTGAAGGAAGTGATTCTGATTGAATGTGAAATTTATTATTTCTTTTGTTTTTGTTTGTTGCCAAGAACAAATTGTTGCTCACCATTTGAAAATAACGTGGCAGATAATAAAAATAATGAGTCGCTTAGGCCAATATGAAAGTTACTGGTTAACAGTCATTCTATAACAACTCCGTCAATAGTTTTATTTGGGGTGGTTGAACTCACATTTTCGGCTGGATTAAACAATGGTTCACTAAGTCGTTCTTCACCTAACTCTAATTGTGAATCCCCATCCAGCAAAGTATTTTGCATCGTGATTTGATTGTCCTTTTGGGTTCCTTGTTCTCTAAACATTCTATCAACCTTTTCTCTGTCGGTTTCCAATTCATCACTAACCAAGAATGGATCGATTTGTGCTAAATCTTTTTCTTCTCGTGATTGTCCACCAAACCATTTTTTCAAAACCAATTCATCAAACATTACAAACATTTTTTTAAATGCCTTTGAACTGTTTGATGCCGAAGGATCATCAATGTTAACACTTTCATTCGATTCAATCAATCTAACATTTAATGGTTCACTTCCCCCCATTTCGATTTTCATAAGTTTTAGCAATGGTGGAGTGGCCATACCAATGACGACGTTTGTGAAAAGAACAATGGAATATGTTGTATTGATAACCAACGGTAATGCCATTTGCAACGAAAGAATTACGGCAATAGCACCTCGCAACCCCGCAATCCATAACATAAATTGGTGTCTCCAGGAAATTTTTGTGGTTTTCTTTCTTAAGTTCAATAGGAAAGAAATCGGGAAAATGTTAAATGCTCTCGAAACGAAACAAAGAAGAAGGACGTATGGGATAAATAAAGGATTCCAAAAATCCAATGTGAGATTGGAGGGACTAAACAAGGTAATTCCAACGGAAATGAATGTTAAAGTTTCACTAACAAAAGCCAATGTCCCAACCGAAGTATAAAGCACTGGTCGTTGATTTTCAGGAACTGAATACCAATGATGGTGCGACATGAGTGTCCCAGTGACAAAAATTGTTAAAATACCAGACATTTCCAATAACTCCGAAATGAAATACCCAAGGAATGCAACACATACAATTAACACCAAATTGAAAGTACTAGAAATATGCATTGTTTTCATTTTATTGAAGATGAAGGCTGAGAAGTAAGAAATAAATAATCCAATCGCACAAGAACCAATAGTAACAATGAGGAATTGACCAACGATCTTTAAAATGCTTGTCCACTCAAATGATGACCCTGAGTCTTCTAAGGTGTGAAAAAGGACAATTGAAACTGCATCATTCAAAACACTTTCTCCAAATACCAGTGAATACAATAATGGGTCCACGTTCAATTCAAGGAAAAGGGCAAGAGTTGCAACGGGATCAGTTGCCCCAAGCAAAGTACCGAATTGAAGCGATTGTGATAATGAAAGGTTATTTTCTCTGAGCCCAATCACTTTAACGTCCCCAATAAAAGTATATCCATAAATACCAAATCCAATAATTAAAGATGAAAGAACACACCCGCCAACTGCAAATGAAAGGATTGGAATGATATTTTTGAAAAAGTTACGCTTTTTCATTGTAAATCCCGCATTGAAAATGATGCACGGCAAGAATATTGTTTGGAAAATATGCGCAAATTGGACACCGTCCAAAAGGTAATCAATTCCCATATAATGTAACACCAATAATATTAATCCAATAACGATCCCAATGAATAACGACACAATCGATTCAGATAATATGTGAAGCCAGGGAATTAATCTTACAATAATGTGAGACATTAAAGTAATGATAAAAATTGAAACAAGTAACAAGCCTACTATTTCATAGGCTGATCCATTGTTTTCTTCGCTGACACTTGTTGTCGTGGTCATTGCCTAAAAGCGTTGAATTATATTATTTCGTTTTATTTCGTTTAAGCACCCTAAAAAAACCCCAAATTACTCCCATTTCGTTTCCAAAACAGAATTGGGTTGAACAACTTCAATTTTAATTCAACTACTCCAAACAACAACTCTAAAAAAAAGAAATTTTTCTAAAAATTTGCTCTTTGCGCGAGTGTTGTTGTGGGTTACTAATTAGGGTTTTTCTTTTTTGTTCTCTTTGCGACGTGGCACTTCGAGGTTTGGAGTGATTTTTGGTTTTATGAATTAAACACTTTTCACCTGAATAGCACAGACGAAACACGAAAATTAAAAAATCGAAGGGATGGCCCGGCATTTCCAAAGGAAATCTCTAAATTGAAAATTAGTTAATTTGGTTGTGACATTCAGTTTTTTGACGGAACATTTTGAAAAAGTCGTTGTATCATAAAAATTACTTTAAAAAACTAAAGTGTTTCTGAAAAAAATGTCATTGGAGAGATGAAATGAAACCGAAGCCAATAGAATTGCAGGAAACTTCTTGGAACGCATTGGCCAAGAAGAAAATTGGTTCCCGCACATTTGGGGAATGAAATAGCATTGAAACAACACGTTTCTTTGGGTCGTGCTCAATGCATTTGGGAACTAGAAAAATTACAATTTAAATTTTGATTTACCAGTGCCAATGTGCTTTGTCATTTTCTTTTTCATCATTCAAATAAATGCGGACCCAAAATACATTTTGTTTGTTTCACGCACAGCAATCGATGGTTCTATTGCAGGATTTTATGGCCACGAGTTTGATATCTGCTACAGAAACGACCCAAAAAGTTCATTAAAATTTACGAAACGAAATGGCAGTATTGTTGAAGAAAAATATGCGTCAAATAACGCATGTGAAGGAGACGATTATGTAACGATAGAAATTACACCAACGACTTCGGGGAGTGGGTATTATTTGGTAGATTCTTTTCCAGAATACATTGTCGAAGAGAGTAGTCCTGATAACAAACTGTGTTTGAATCAAAAACAAATGAGAAAGTATTATTACACTACGAAATGCTATCCCTCCGGCACTGTTTTTAAAAAAATCGTCATCGAAAAAGGAGAATCAAAAGACGAAGAGAGTTATGTTATCATTAGATGTTATGATGACGCTGAATGTATCCAAGAGAATGATTATTTTGGACAAGAAACAATAGGCCAGTGTTCAAATTGTTTTGATTGGAAATATATGATTTGTAATAGTTCCCTTATGAACCCACTCCTTTTGATTGTAGGTTTCATTGTCTTTGTGCTTTGATAATTTATTTTTTCGAAAAACGTTCTTTGCGGCAACCACTAAAAATGTTTCAATTTATTTTGAAATGGTTTTGACTTTGGCAATAACCTCTTCGAGAACAAGTTCTCCTGCGTCAGTTGCTTGAATCTCTGCGGAAATTCCAACAAACGCCTGTTTAATAGTGGCCTTCGTTGCTGAATACAACATCTTCTCTTTTATTTTGCAACCTTGTGGGGTCCATAAATAAAAAACAACTTTTTGTCTGTCTCCTCCATCATCAGTTTTGTATTCAAGATCATACACAGCGTATCTTGCAGCTTTTTCTGGGAGGTCATTGATGAAATCTTCATAAGAAGCAGTTTTTTCAGCGGTCTTCTCAACAACTACTTCAGTCATTGTGTCATTCATTTTGAATACCACATACCTGTACTTATGAGATAATTTGAAATCATTAAAAGTCGCAGTAACTTGGTCAGAGAGTTGAATTCCAGCCATTGTTGGACATCATTTTTCCGTTCTCCTTAAGTCTGGCACAACACGTGGCCACGGTGAACTGTAAAAAAACTTATTCGAAACCTCCAATCAAAGACACCACGATTTATTTATTTCGAGAAACACTCCCTTCAAATATTGCTGGTTGCTCCAAAAATAAAACGGTAAATCAAAACTTATTGACTTTTTTTTTCTAAAAAAACGGATTTAGGAGTTCAAAAACAACATTTTTTTGAAGTGGTTGTTCGAAAAGAATCGGAAAATGAGACAACAAGATCTGAAATTTTTAGTTTCAATATTTTGAGTTTGAATGTCGTATGAATACATCAGTTTCGAAGAGGTTTGTCTTTATCACAAGAAGTTTATCAAATATTCACCAACAAGGCGCTTTTTTCAACGGACATTGATTTATTAACGGGAGTTCTGAAGTATTTTTGTTCAAAAGGAAAGAGTGGGCAAGAGACCGAAAATAATTTGAAAATCTTCTTTACTTTTTTTTCGGGAAGTAATAGAATGGTGGACTTATTGGAATGGGTGATTAAAAAAGAAGTTAATGAGGTCACATCCGTGGATTTAATGTTTAAAAGAGATTCTGTTTATAACACAATTATACGAATTTATATGGAGTATGACGTAAAACAATTATTTGTGAATTTTGTCGAAACCATCACCCTCCAAATTAACAAAAATCGAGTATTTGTGAATTTAATGGATATTTCACAAAAAACTTCTTCTAAAGAACTCAAAAAAATGAAGGAGTTGATGAAATTTTTCGTCAAAAAGCTATTTTTGATTGAATTTCCTTCGTTTGTTGTTTTCTTATGTCTTGCAACAATTTTCATTTGGCCCATCATCAATTAACTTGTCACAGCAGTTTCATTTCCTTTATTTCCGAAATTGCAACTGAGGTGAGTGAACACTACCCTGGAGAGACAATGAAAGTTTTGACTGACCTATTGTTGACACGTTTTTTATGTTCAATCATTGTGACAACCATTCCCACACAAAACTGCGAACAAGTTTGTATGACCTTACAATCAATTGTTTTAATTTTAAAGTGGACCCTTATTGGGAAGTATGAAATTGATTGTCCGTGGAAAAAGAAATTCAAAAGGTTCGGACAAACAAGGGGCGTGTTAATTGTGAATTGGCTGACAAACTTATTTACAACAAATGGAATGAAAAATAATGACGCCTCATTTGTTTCAATTCCCGTTGATTTTGTGGAAATGAAAAAATTAGTTTTGGAAAATAGTGATTCAATTTCGCAATACCTCAGTGAAACAGCAGCCTCAAGGCTCAGAGAAATAAAAGAAAATAACAACTAATTCATGTGTATTTTTATTTTTAAGTTTTAAAGAACTCATTAAAGACAAACCATTCATGAAGATTCATTACGTTAACGATAAATTCTCGGTTGAGTTTGTTGGTTATATTGTTTGAAATTCTTTAAATAATTGATTAACTGTAAGGTTGGAAGAAACTGAAGTTGAAGAAACAATAAACGTTCGGGAATTAAAAGAACATTTTGCCGCAATATATTTTTGTGACCCAGACAAAATTAAACTTTCTGAAAAAAAGGTTTGGTTATTACAACTAATTTTTCAATGCTAATTAATCATCAGTATGTCCAAGGAAATAGTTATTACCGAGAATTAAAATACGACATATTAACATTAAAATCCTTGGAATTCACAGAACAATCCCTTGTTCTTGTTGAATCAATTGATGGGAAAAGTTTGTTTGGGTTATTTAAATTCACACTTACTTATTTTATAGCAATCGAAAAACCAAAGGTCCAAACACAAACTGAGGCTGAACAATTTGTTGACTTAGTGAAAGAGCAATTAAGAGCACGAGGATTTCAATTCTAATTTACGAATAAAAAGAAGGTGAATTAAGGTTTACTTGAGTTATTTCAAACCACGGAACCATCTCAATACTTCATGTTGAGAATCTTTTATCATTTTTTGAATAGAGAATACTTGTAAATGGCCAATTAACGTATTGGCAGCTGTTGCCTCACTTGAAGTTAAATAAAATGATTGTGATAAACATTGCGTTATTGCTTCGTCATTGAAATCTTCGTCAAATGAAAATAAGAGTGAAATAATACGAGTTAAAAACCCAACACTCCTTCTTAACATCAAATAACCACATGTGGAAAGGCTTATAAATGCATCCCATCCATTCATTATTTCATTGTCAATTGTTACTTTTGTCTTTTGAAGTTCATTTCTGATAACTGTTGGGATAGCAAATCGATTCGCATCAAAGTGTGGTTTTCTATTCAAAATATATCCAAAATCGATATGAACAAATTGATGTGAACATAAATGAAATTTCATATTCTCCAAATGTCTATCCCTTAGCCCCACTACAAATCCTGCAACAAACCCCCCTGCTAATGAGGCAATTAAATTCATTTTATCACATAACTCCCATGAAGAAACTTCAAGCGTTTTGTGACAATGCTCACATGGAACCGAACTATATAATTCGAATGTTCGCCCATCAATACAACATTTTAATTGTTTATGGATTGGACATAATGAATGATCATCCGAACAACCAACCATTTCGATAATTCCTCCATCATTAAATGGAATAACACCATATGTCTCTGCATGTGGTTTCATTATTTCATTTTCAACGATGTGTGGTGATGACTTAAATATAAATTTATTCCAAACACAATTAAATATTAAAAATGATGTTTCAGCGGCCAAATCAATTCTTAAATCATCCCCTTTTTTATACATAACCCTTTTAACTTGGATTGTGTCATTTATTTTCAATAATAAACCAAGTTCAATTGGAGCACATGTTGTGGAATATTTTTTTATTACGTTTATACCCTTTAATTCTCCTCCTCCAAAAAAGGGGTTAATTAGGTATTTCCATTGATATCGACTTATATCGTTGTCATTGACATAAACCAATTCTGAGAATTGCCTTATTTCATCTATTTGTTCTGTTAATATAATGGTTGACCCTTCACAATTTTTTGTTGAATACATTTGGTCAATCCAATGTAAAATATGGTTAATTCCGTCTTCAATTTCTTTTATTTGGAGTGTTTTATTGCTTTTTGACACAATAACATCGATGATACTGCACTCAAATTCCCTTGGGGGCACTTTAACTTTGTGTTCTTGGTTTTGACGAGCAAGGAATTGAAGAAAGTCATGCTTTTCACAAAAACACGAGTTTTTGTTTTGGTGCAAAATCATTAATCGAACCAAAACGGCAAGTGACTTTGAACCAATTTCGATAATTGTTTGAAACAATTCAAATTTATACTTTCCTCGGTCTTGACTCGAAATATAAAATAGCATTAGAGAAAGATATTGCAAGAATAGTTCTTCTGAATAGTCGTAAAAGTAATGTATAGAGTTAGGGTCTAATGAGTCCATTGATATTTCGAATAAAAAGTGATATAAATCAAACACATCTGAATTTGTTTTTAATTGATTTTCCATACAATTATTTTTTTAGATCACTTTCCGAAAAGAGGAAAATAAGGGAAAAAAAGAAAGGTAATGTTATTATTTTTACTAATTTTATTTATAAATTGTGTTTTTTTAGAGATTAAAAAGAAATTAATATTGTTCAATCGATAAATAAATGAGTGCTTACGCATCACTTTTTAAAATAGTGGTGTTGGGAGATTCAAGGTTTGTTTGCTTTTATCCTAATCGTAGTATTAATTTTGGAAAAGTGTTGGAAAGACATCATTACTTCAACAATACATAACAAAAACTTTCGCCAGTCAAACCAAGAGCACTGTCGGTGCCGACTTTATAACAAGAGAAATCGATGTTGATGGCCAAATTATTGCCTTACAAATTTGGGACACCGCCGGAAGTGAACGTTTTTGTTCATTGGGACCAGTATTTTTTCGAGGAGCAGATTGTTGTGTTTTGGTTTGCGACGTCACAAACGAAGTCACTTTTGACCATTTCAACGATTGGAAGAAACAATTATTTCAAAGCCTGTCGTATGCGGATTTGGAAAGCTTTCCATTCGTTGTTGTTGGGAACAAGGTTTGTAAAGAGTTTATATCACTGTAAAAAACGGTTTAACGCAATAGTCTGACTGCGCCGACAAAGAAAGAGAGGTGAGTTTTGAAAAATTATCACGTTGGGGGGATGGAAAGTATGTTTATTTCGAATGTAGTGCTAAAACGGGATGGAACGTTGATAATATTTTTGTTGAGGTTGCCAAAATTTTAAAGCAAAGGCAAAAACTAACGTATTCCACTTCGTTTGTTACAACAATTCAATTTGGGTAATAATTAATTCAAAATAGAGAAGTGATTGAGCCATGTCGTCTTGAGGACGTCTCCGAGGTGAAAAGGAAAAAAGAATGTTGTCGATAATTTACATTTTTATAATGACTCTTGGTGGATTCAAGTTCTGTTTTTAAGAAAAGTGAAAAATGGAGTTATTCCTCAATTTTAAACAAAAATGAAAAATAAAAAAAAGAAACTGATAATAATTTGATTACATGGAAATCACCCCTTTGCTAAACGAATTATTAAATGCCGGAAGCACCGCCATTGGAGAATTAAATAAAGAAAAAAAAAGTGTTCCGATTATCAGCACCGAGGAGGCAAGAAAGAAATCGATTGACACCAAAGAAAAAAAGCAAGAAACCAAACCAACGAAACAAAAAGTAAAAAAATTATTGAAAACTTCTTCAACAAAGAATAAAGATGATGAAAAAGAAAAAACAAGCAAAAAACCAAAAGCAAAAGAAGAAAAGAAAAAAGCAACAAAGAAAAAGGCCAAGAAAGAGGATGATACCGAAAAGAAAGAGAAAAAAGAAACAGCAAAAAATAAAAAAGTTGAAGAAAAGAAAAAACCAGATCAAAAGAAACCAATTGATTTGGGGGAAAAAGAAGCCAAAAAGGACATGGCCAAAAGAAAGAAAGAGGAAAAGAAGGATACCAGCGAAACCGACAAGAGTAAGGAAGAAAAAAAACCAAAAAAGAATGAGAAGAAAACCAAAATTGTATTGTCTGGGTTTGACCCATCAACCAGTACAATCAAAAAGAAACTTAAAGATCTCGGATTATTCCATATTCAGACCCAAATTGATGAGGCCAAATTGGTTGTTGTTCACAAGTCAATGAGAACTGAAAAAGTGCTTGACGCCATCGTCAAAGGAATTCCCGTTGTTAATGAACAATATGTTGATAAATGTGTTGAAGAAGAAAGGGAGGTTGAAGTTGATGATTATTTACTTACAGAAGCTTTCCCAGCACTTTCTGTTACCAGCAAACAAAGAAATTGTTTATTCGCCGATTTATCTCTTTGTTTTGTCGGGCAAACAAAAATTCCTGTTCCAGTGTTATCTCGGTGGGTCGAAAAATTAGGAGGTGTTGTGAAACTCAGAGTAAAAGACGCTGATATTATTGTGTGTGGGAAATTAAAATCTCACACCTCATTATCAAGTAAAAAGAACGATAAAGTTGAAGTTGTAACAGAAACATGGGTGTATGACTCATTGGAAAAAATGGCTCTAATGGATTATTCCAGATATCGAGTCGAAGTTGATAATGTTGAACATGAAAATGAGGACGAAAATTGATGAAAGGAGAATATAAATCATAAACTACATAACCTAAATTCAAAATTAATTAAATCGTTATAGTTTTTTGGTTGTGGGCCTTAAAATAACAATGATTTTTAAAATTCGTCCTGATGGTTTGAAGAGTAGATTTTTCTATTTTTTCTTTTAGCAAAGTTGTTATGAAGGATTCATTCAGTTTATTCGAAGCAGTCTCAATGAGTGCATACGCTTCATCAGCCGAATTTACCTTCATTAAATCACCTACACATTATTTTCAAATCAATTTAACCGGAAATTAAAACAAACTTTTCAAATATTTGAGATAATTCAAAGCAACAGTATATAATATGTCTTTTCCTTCATACAAAAAATAATCCCAAATGTGAATAACCAATCGAACAGGAAACACATCAATAAAGAAATCAGCAAACCACGTTATAAAATAATTTAATTCAAACCCAATAGATGTTAATCGATCATACAATACGCCCATTTCAATTTTAAATAAACGAGGGAAAATAAACAATGCTTCTGGCATTTCAATATCAAGGAAATTGCCAATAGAATATTTTTCGCTCCTCAATTGTCTAAGCAAAGAAAATGCAACATCTTCGCCAACAACACACAACAATAATCCCCCAATTTTACAAAGGGATGTTGTAACAACACTTTCTATTTTCTTTTCTCTTTCTGCATCAGACAATTTAGCTGTTTCATCCCCAATAGTTTCATCATACAAATATGCAACAACCAATCTTTCTAATTTATACTTTCCTCTTCCCTCTATAAAAACTCGATGGTCCGGAAAAACATTTAAGTTTGTCCTTACCTCTTGTAAAATTTCTGCACTTATTTTTTTACTTCCTTCCGCAAACGATTTCAAGTACTCTTCATGAGCAGCCTTTGTTGGTGTTGCATGGGTAAAACATTCCCACATCCTTGGTCTGACATTGGGATTGAGAACATTTAAATGTTTTTTTACCCACTTTTGTTCTTTTGGGGTTGCGTTTTTCCATTGGCCAACAATTACTGACCATTTCACATTGTCAGAATGCCTTTCCTTACGAGGAGATGGGTCTGGGTATGCAGTTTCGAAATTAAATGTATCATAATTATGTGTTTCATCAGTTTCTGGCTCTTCTTCAATATTCAACAACTGTGCTTTCGCATAATGCTTTAATTTTTCTGCATAGTCATATGGCGTCATACCATTATTATCGATTGAAACGATTGAAGCTCCATTTTGAATTAAATATTTAACGACACTTGGTTCGGCACATGAAGTCGCAGCAGCGATATGAAGTGGCGTTTTCCCATCATTGTCAATGGCATTAATATTGATAATATAATTTTGAGAGATATTCTTATTTTCTTGTACAACAGAGTTTTCAACAATCATTTCAACCAATATTAAATTATTTGTTCGTGCTGCCAAATGGAGAGGTGTTTCTCCTTTTTCGTTTTTTGAACCACAAACACACCCAGCAGCGATTACTGCGTGTGCCAAATCAACTACTTCGTAAGAATGAAGAGAAAGTATAATATGCAATAAAAGTGGTTCATTTATCAACTCCCTATTCTTTTGTAATAACGTTCTAACCAATTTTATATCTCCCTTATCAGCAGCAATTTTTAACTGAGAAGTTTTAGGCTCCATTTGTTTTCTCTTTTCTAATCAAACTCTTTTTTTTAAGTTTTTTTGACTTTTTGATTTTTTCGAAAAAGATGAAACAAACAAAAAATCAATTATTTTTTTGGTTGAAATCAATGATGTAATTCTTTATTTGTTCTTTCATTTCCATACTTAATCCTTCGTTTTCAGCAAGTAATTCGACTTCCCTTTCTGGTTCTTCAACTCCACATTCGATCCATTTCTCATGTTCTTCGGTTTTAATTAAAAACTTCAAAATTATTTTTTGGGTTATGACAACATTTGGAACTACCGCAACTTCTTCGGAATTCAATTTTGTTTGCAACGAATTCAATTGGATACGTGCGTTTTTTAACATCTTCTCCAACGCTTCAATTTGGGCTTTGGTTGAAGCGACTTGAAGGTGCAATTCATCGGTTGTGGGTTGTTGATTCTCCATTCCCAACGTTTGAATTTTTAGTTTTTATTATTTCTCCTCTTTAAAACAAAAACAACAAATTATTTTGTTATATATTAAAGAATAACACAACAAGGACAGCAGTTGTATGGCTTTCTTCTGCGGATTTCGTTTGTATCAATCATTGTTCCACCACCAACGACTGGCCTGTTTGTATTTATTTCCATTCTTCTTGTTGGTCTCCAAGGAGGTGGTTCATTATATCCTTCCCCTGTTTCTTCGCACGTCCTACGTTTTAAAATTCTTCGATACGCGTCAGCACTCTCACAGTCATAACGGACGCAATATGTTGGAGGATCAAATGGGTGTAATTCAAAATACTCTCGAGCCCGCCTATTTCCACCAAGACGCATCATAACCAATTGGTTTGGTTTGAAATTGTCCAAAGTCAAAGAACGAACGAACGATATATGAACGCCATATGACCTATGAACTCCAGCGCAATTCATACACAAATAAACCCCATTGTTTAATGAGCACCACGTCGGATTGTTTTTTCCACAATCAAAACATTTCTTTAATGGTGAGTTTTTATTAATTGTTGGATAAAACGACTATCAAACTTGATTCTCCAAATCTTCCATTTCTTTTGCAAAAAAGGAGCTTTGGTCAATGTTCTGAGTCATGACGTTTGAGAATTGGAAGTTTTTTATGATAACATTTTTGAAAACTCTTTTTGTTTTTGCTTCTTTCTATCGAAAAAATTATAAAGTATAATAAAATAACCATGAAATGCATTTAAAACAAAAACCCTGAAACAAAAAAACAAAAATGAAAACACCAAAAAGAAAAACACAATAAAAAGAAAAAAGGGTTTTGGATGAACAGAAAAAAGACAGACCATGCCACCCAAGGACGCCAAAGGAGGAAAAGGAGGAAAGGGAAAAACTACTACTGGAAAGAAAGATAAATTGGCCAAACCAAAGAAGTCTGGAGGAAAAGCACCAAAGAAATCATGGTCAAAGACTAACGTCAAGGAAAAATTAAACAATGCCGTTTTGTTTGATAAGGCCACTCTTGACAAATGTGTCAAAGAAGTTCCACAAATGAAAGTTATTACCCCAGCCGTTGTTGCTGATAGAATGAAGATCACATGCTCCCTTGCCAAGGTTCTTCTTAAAGACCTTGAAAAGAAACAATTAATTGTTCCAGTTAAGGTTGACAATCACATTTGGATTTACACTAAAACTGCCAAAGCTGCTGCCGCCTCTGCTGCTGCCGCAACTGCCGAAGCTGAAAAGAAAGCAGCCAAAGGATCGAAAAAACAAGTTAAGGCTTAATTAATATGTTGCTTGACGTTAGTTTAATTCAAGGGATTGCTTTCATTCCTATTTTTTTGTCGAAGCGAGGGTTTTGTTAGTGGGGTTCAAAATTTTGAACTTTTTTGAGTGATGTTCTTTGTGTTGGTGGTTGTGTGTTATTTTATTTTATGTGTTCTATCACATCCCCTCTTAATCACAATCAATTCCATAAGATTTGATTTTGACTTTTTATACCAACTATTGACCCAATTTAAGTGGATTCCGAAAATTATTCCTTGTTTGTTAGCGATTCATTATTATGTCCTCAATTTAAATTTTAATATTATTAATATTCACCCTATTGTTTGTGTTGTATCATTGGCAATATTCGTTGCTGTTCATGAGGTTGGTCATATAATAGTATTGATTCACCACGGAAACAATTTTCAAATTTTAATTACTTTGTACTCCATTTCCATTAAACACAATTGCTTTGACAAAATTATTCATTCCAGCGGCATCACTTTTTTGTATTTTTGGTTGATATTTATTTCATTTACTGAATACGCTCAATTTACATTGATTGGGTTATTGTTATGTGTCATTGATTCGTTGCCTTTGCCTTGGATGGACGGATTTTATTGTTAAAAAAACAATTACACAAAAAACAATTATTTCATTGCATTCCCCAAAAGTGTTGAAGTTGTTGTGGTTGGGTCAAGACTTAAAGAATCCACAAATGGTGTTTGAGTTGAATCATTTGTTTTTTTCAATAGGTTTGTTAACTGGTCTATTAAACCTTCTTCTCCGGAAATATCTTCATCCTCTTCATTTGATGAAGATTGTATCAAGTCATCAATTAATTCATCAATTAATTCATCAAACTTATTTGTGTTAATTTCACCACATTGGGAAAGTCCATCGGATCTCCCAACAAACCCAAAAATATCAGAATCAATACTTAAAACATCATTAATATCTTCAGAAATTATGGTTTCCAATTCATTTGAGAACAAAATGTCACTGTATTCTTCCAAAATATCGTTTAATTCAACACTAAATATTTTATCTTCAACCAATTCTTTTGGTTGCTCATTCGAGCGTTGCGTCAAAATAAAATTCTAGGTGTTACTTAAAAAATAATTTCTGGTAATGATTAGAACAAACTTCAAATATTTCTTTATAATTTGGAATTGGACTATGATATTCTTTTATATTGATTGGACATAAAGAATTTATTCCCTGTGTTATTAGGTAAATAAACCCATCAGTTAAAATTTCACCTAGTTTTTGACAATAAGTCGTTGTCTCATTTGATTGATAAATAAAATTATAATATCTATTAAATTGGATTGTATTCATGCACAGTTGGCATTTAGTTGGCTCACTTAATCTTTTCAAGATGGTTTCTTCTTTTTGGAGGTTTGGGGGAATTAAGCCATCAATGAATAAATTTATAATTTTACCAAATAATTCAGTGTTCTCATTCAAAAAATTGGATATTTGAATGGGTAAATATCCAATAGTTTTGTGAATCGTGAATAAATGATGGTTTTTAGAAATTAAACACTTAATTTTTTTTGTCATGCCTTCATTTAAATAAATTTTATCAATTGACAAAGGATTTAAACATGAAATTTCATTAAAATAAATACTCCCATTTTTGATAAATATTTTGTGGGAATCATTTTCCGGGGAAATATAAATTGGTAATAATTCCGAACATTCCGACAATAAGAATTGTCCGTCTTCATCAAATATTTCACAACTTGAATCATTTTGAGAAGTTAAATCCATCATTTTTTCTGTAATTCCCCATTCATCTTGGATCGAATGACGAATATCAACCAAAGCAATATATTCTTGAAAATCCTCCTTTTCTTGAAATTTTATGAATTGAAATATATCATGATCTGTTGCAAACCGTGTTTCAGAACTCAATACCGCTTTGGTGTAATAATGTATTTCAATAAAATCTTTAAAGCTTTTACATTTTCTTTTGTTTTCTTGAATTTGTTGCATTTGGTTTGGTTTTTATTTTGGAATAAATAGTTTTTTAAATAAAAGTTTTCAACAAAAAACTGATTTATTTTTCTTTGCGCTTCTATCACTTCCCTGCTTGTGTTAAACTTCTTGGGGGTAGCTTTGGAGGTTGTTTTTGGAGGTTGTTTTCTCTTGGAGGTAATGGAGGTTGAGTTTTATATTGAGGAGATGTTGGGGAATGTTGGTATGTCCTTTTGGGAACGGGAGGCGCATTAAGTTCTGTTGGTTCTTGGTGTTCAACGCCACTAATTTGGGAAGTATTTTGTGTTTGATATTTTTTTTCAGGGAGTGTTGGAGGGTTCATTTCAGAATTATCATTTGGTGAAGACAACAAATACTCCTGACTCATTTGTTTGCCCCTTTGGGGAACGATAGGGGGTACACTTGAAACAATGGAATGGGGTTGATTTTCAGTCTGTAAACCACCGAGGATGTTATAATATTCTTTATTAACACTTCTTAGCCTAAATAATTTAATTATCACATTTCCTCCATCATCCAAATTCACTTCCAACGACTTAGATGTCTCCAATGAAGGTAATTTAAATCGGCCCTTAGAAATAGTTAATCCTTCTCGCGTAAATAATTCTGGATTTTTATTAAAAACTTCTATTTCACAACTCATTCCTTCCTCATATGATATAAAATGAAACTGATCCAATAAAATAACTTCAGGGGGAGATTTCAAATAACAAGTATTATAAATGTTATCATTAATTGTACATTTGCAATACGGATGAAATTTTTTTTGTCTGAAATAAGAAGAAACCCCACGAACTGAAACAATATTCAACACATGTTTTCCTTGGTATTCAACATTTTTTGGAATTAAATTTGGTGATAAATTAGTATAAACACTCCTTAAACATGTTATATTCATTTCAATATTGCCTGCAGGCAATAATGGTGCGTGATAATCAATTGATTCAGTTTCATATAAATCGGGAACTTCATAAAAGGATGTTCCCAAAATAATTTCTTTTTCTCTTCCTGGTTTCGCTACGACTTCAAATAGAATTTGACTTCCAACAGTTGATTCTACATACAACAGTTGATTTAGAATAGTTTCAGTTGAATCAGTTTCTCCAGAAGGATTACTTGGAACTAAGGTTTGTGTTTCAGTTGAATCACTAGTGACTTTGACGCTAAATTGATACCCCTTTGTATTTTTCTTTCCAATTGCCTTATAAAAGTTATCTAATAGGCCATAGATTTTATCAAATCGTAATTCAAGAAGCATTTTCTCATTTGAATTCATTTTTTCTTTTAAAACTGGAAATCCCCCAGACATACACTTTGCTATTATATACAAATATCCTTTTTTGTCAATTTTTAAAATGTTATAATTTGATTCTCCATTATTCATTTGTGGAACAACCCATTCGGCCTTACCCAAAAAGTCGTCACTTCCGACAGTGTCATGATCAAAAACATCAAATGTTACAATTTCACCGGCATTAAACTTGACGTCAAAAGTTTTATTCCATATTGGATCTAAGGTGCTGTCGATAATTTGTGTTTTATGCTTTTTACCTTCACACATAAATACAACATAGGGATCAGAAGTATAAACATCCCCAATTTCAACATTTTTAGCACAATAGACGTTTAATTGGATTTGCATTGTGTTATTAAAATGGTTTATGAGATCCAATTACCTTTTGGTACGAAATCTCTATTTTTAAATTCCTCATTCTAACAGCAGAATTTCAAGTAGTAAAACAAAATTCTTAAAACAAACTGAAAAAAAGAAATGCTCCCCACTTTGGATATTGGCAAATTACCTCCAAAAATAGACGATGTTGATAAAATGTTATTTGTTGAGCATGAAATGATTGTTAATGCGATTACTGATTTACCAAAAATTGTAAAGTTTGACATAAAAACTAATTCAGAAAAACATTTAGTTACGATTGACGGATCATTTTGGGATGTTGGTTGCAAAGTTGGTTTGTCTGTTTGTGGATGGAGAAATGGTTTTTATAAAAGTTGTTTAATTTCTCCAAAAAATTCGAGTTTTCAAATTACTTTTTCCTCCGTCGAAAATGGTTTTTACGATGTTTTGATAATAAAAGACGATTTAATTCAAAGGAGGGAAGCAATCCATTTGGGTAATGTTCCTTACATGAAAATTACAAAAGTAAATCTTACTTCTGTCGATATTGAAATAGAAAGGGCAGAAGAAAAAGATTTTTTGGTTGTTTCACAAGACAAAGAAAATATTTTTTCGAAAAGAATTTTGGTTGGAACAAAGTTGTTTAGAATTAATTTGCCCAAAGACTTTAATGACCATATATTCGTTTTTAAATATTACAAAAATATTACAACCCATATCGACAAGGACACTCCCTACGTTGCCATTGAAACAATTAATTTATAATATATTTTAACTGGAACAAGCGGAAAAACTGCTTTCTTATTTAAGTTAAAACCAATAATAATTTTATTAACCCTTACAACTTTTTATTTTTCTTCTTTTTTAAAATCAAAACAGAATAAAAGATCCATTCTACAAGTAAATGAGTACAATCAAATCTCTTTAAATGGACTGCCCTAAAGTCCAAATAAAAACGGTCCTTTCATAAGGTGTTCCTCTTAATGAAAAACACAAATTACTCTTTTCAAATTTTAAACTGATTCCCAAAAACCGACGAAGACCTAATTTACGGAATTTTTTTGATTATTTTTACCTAAGATATTTTTAAAAAATGATAAGAAAATAGGGTGTGGCCCTGTGCAAAATGTTCTTATTAGTGCATTTTCGTAACACTACGGCCCTTGTGGCTCCTCTAAATTTTTACTTATTTTTTTAAAATGAAAGGAAACCCGAGATTTTCAAAAAATGATTACGAATCTGTCGAGTTAATTTCCGTTGATTTTTTTAAATCACGAAATGACTGTTAGTCCATGATTTTTTCAGATTTTTTTTCATTTCGTCCCTGATGTTTTGAAGCATATTAGCGCAATAAATTAAAAACCTCAACACAACAAGAAATAAGATTCAATCTTGTCATTTTTATGTTGTATTTAAATGAGTTTTTTTTCCAAACTACAACACCCAAACCATGGGAGTAAAGCTTCAAGCACACGAAGTAGAAGTGTTAGTTAAACAACAAATCACAATTGACATAGTACAATTGCCTGAAGAGTACTTATGTCAATGTGTTGATGAAGGTCTGGTTCGTAATTATTTTGAATCGAATTATGAGACTGATTATCTAGAACACCTAAATAAGTTAGAAGTTTATACTTCATATTGCAATGAATACATTAACGTATCTGTGAGGATTGGAGGCACTACATTCTTTTATGAATTTAAAGAATTGGTATCTCAAATCACCATCAATGATTTACTTGAAAAAATATACAAAATCGAAAGTCAAATGGCTGACAGTAAATTTGAAAATCATTTTATTCTCAGTCCATTAAAAAGCAAAGAAGAGAACATATACTCTTTGATGGAAAAAGGAATATCACAACGAAAGGATTTCATGGAATTGTTTAAAAAGAATAATTTAACTCCCCCAGGAGATAGAAGGTTAAAGAATGCAATCAGAAATTATCCAAACATTGTAACAGAGACAAGAGGGAGGCCTTCAAAAAGAAACAATGAAAATATCAAAAAGATAGTATTTAAAAAAAATAGATCGTCCAAAAGAAACAATTTGTCAACTTTGTTTGTATTTAAAAAGATATCATGAATTGAAGTTTCAAAGAGTACAATTTCAAGAATTCTTCATGACCTTGGATTTAGTTATCACAAAGGCAGAACAGTTCAATATCTAAACGAAAGACATATCGATCAAAGAAGAATGTTTGTAAATAGGGAATTAAAGTTCTTACGAAATGAAACAAAAAGAAATAAAAGATTGTAGAGAAAAAGACAATGAAAAATTCTATTTTCGGATGAGAGTAGGTTTTGTTCAAGAAGTGATTGTGAAGAAATATGTTGGGTCAAACGGTGTGTATACAATGAAAAAACAAACAATGAAAAAATTCAATATGTTATGGGAATAATGGTCTTTGGTTGCATTGGAATAAATTACAAAAGTCATTCGACTTACTGCGATAAAAAAATTAACTCAGATGAATATATTGACATTTTAAATAAAAGAGGAGTTATTACTAAACTAAAAACCAACAAGAATTATGTCTTTATGCAAGAAGGTGCTCGGGCACACGTTTCTTCTTCAACAATAAATTATTTTAGAATGAACAATGTTAAATTGCTGGATTGGCCCCCACACAGTTGTGATTTAAACCCAATTAAACATTTATGGGGGTTGATGAAAAAGAGAATTGATCTTCATAATGTAAGAGATAGTTTGGATTTATTTGACAGATGTATTAATGTATGGGAAAAATTCCTATGAAAATTATTAATATCCTATGTAGGAGCTATGAAAAAAGGCTTGTGTTATGTAGAAAAGAAAAGTTTAAATCAATTTCAAGAATAATAAATAGAACAAAGATTAACTTTAGATAATTCACAATTTTTCATTGTTACTGTTGTTTTTAAAGTTTGTCTCAATAATTGAAAATTTGATACAACTTTCTTTTCATTTTTTGAAACGTCAAAAAGTGAAGATCAAAAAATAGTCACTTTTTGGGAATCAGTTTAGTATCATTATTTTTGTGTTTCTTTGATTTTTGTCTGTCTGGGGCAAGTGTCTCACCCCATTTTTTACTTAATTCAATGTGCAGACATTATACCTTTGAATAAAAAAAAATTTGCAACAGAGAATAAGTAAATTCCACAAGGTGATAATGTTGTGAATGAAACAGTGAAGAAATAAATACTCTTCTAAAGCTTGGCTTACTAAAATTCTTTTTCATTCCCAGCAACAAGAAATGAAATGATTGACTCTAACTTAATTATTTTAATCCTTTTTGTTTCACAATTTCATTTTGGTCATCTAACTACAATCTTCATAAACGGAAAATTGTATAAGAAATCTAGTTCATGAAAAAAAAAAAGAAACCCCAAAAGTTAATAACAATAAATAATGGGCAAAAAACAAAAAAAAAATAATTCCAAACGCAACTCTCAGAATTGAAACACCCACTCAAAAACCCACAGTCACGAAAAAAACCACAACTTCACCAAAAAAACGGCACTACACACAACAAACAACAAATTATTGTAAGAAAAATAATCTAAACAAAAAAACAAAAAGAAAAAAAAAAGAAAACCAAAGAAGCTTGATGATTTAAGGATGCATTACTTTGGGTAGTAACGTAAGGGAAGATAGA